>JAOTQE010039095.1:0-10042 GCA_025631205.1 Nesometra sesokonis
CATTTTATTTGCCGTGATGTTTCATTTTATTTGTCGTGATGTTTCATTTTATTTGCCGTGATGTTTCATTTTTAATTCGTCGTGATGTTTCATTTTCAATTTGTTGTGATGTTTCATTTTTAATTTGCCGTGACTTTTTACGAAATTTGTCCTGACTTTTTTTTTTAATTTGCCGTGACATTTACAGGCCACCGTACTTAACCCCTTTAATCTAAATTATATTCATATTACCAATATATTAAATAATATTAAATATTAATTAATTACCAATATATTAATTATTGCTAACATTATATGTTTCTGTAGTTGAGATAAATTGTTTTATCACGGTATTCTGTAGTGCATTTACTTATGTAGAGCTACTTGCTCCAAGTTTAAGTGTTTAATGAAATGCGCCACCAGTGGATGATGAAGTTTTAGTGGTGTGAGGTTTGTCGTTGTTCCGTGATTTAAACATCAGAAAGGTGACGATCCATGTGCTATGGAACACAATGGGTGCCTTTTAATCGTCTTTCACGAATTAAACCGAATCACCGTCTTGAACCAAGACTAAGCAGATGATGTTAATAGTATAAAAGCAAGCACGATGCAGAACCGATTAATTCGATCACTGATCTTGTTTGTATAGTTTTGGATCAGTAGCCGCACTCTAATCTTCATTCGCCTTGTATAGGCGGTTGTAGAATAGGAATACTAGCTCGGTTTTGTTGGCTAAATAAAAGTGATGTCGTGCAGTACACGAACAGTTGGTGATACTGACCAGCTAAGCTACTGTACGCAGCTTTCCGCGTCTTATTGTCTGATCGATTTGTCAGAGTATTAAAAAAATGTGTTTAAATTTCAAATGACAAATTTAAATGCATGCAGTTTGTGCCCCAATGTGGTACACGACACAATATTTGAATAAAAAATAGAGAGATTTGGGGTCGAGCGGATTTTAGCAATACAGATAGGCCTAATTTTTAGGCCAAATGTGAACGAGATGAAAATGTAGATGCCTACCTAGTTAATGTGATAGGCCTACCATGTTTTCCCAATGTATAGTGCTGTATGAGGATATCAAATTTATTTTCAGGCAGGTGCGTGTCATAATCAATTAACTTGGATGTTTATGAACACATTTCTATGTATCGAAGGTAGCATAGTTGTGAGATTAATGATAAAATCGAAGAAACCATCCAATCCACAATCTGAATTCTAATTTCACCATAATATCTATGGCTTGCTAGAGCATCGATTACTCCATGTTTTAGTACTGTAAATATTGGCATTTGCTTATTGTTGATGGCTGCACGAACTTGACTTACCTTTATCTTGTAATACTGTATAACATTCATGATTTAAATAGTACGTTTATTATTAGCACAGCTAACACTGGGACAAGTAGTATAGTGCTATTAATTCTCTGCTCTTCGAGCAACCTTACTGCGGCCTATCTATCCGACGACCAGGTCAAGTCTTAATAATTATATCAATAATAACTAAAGTATTATAAATTGTTAGGTATCAGGCTTATTATAGGCCTATTAGCTATGTTACAGGGAACAGTGAAATTGATGTGGGCTATATCGGAGTAGTAGCCCTTGTAGCCCACATCTCACATTTTATTTAACATGGTATATCGTCAGTTACACTACGAAAGTGACAAGCTGGGAATTGTTAATCAACTACACGCGCGCGTTTTGCGTCTCTTTACGCACCTTTCTGTACACTCTGACACTATTCTTTTTTTGGGGACTTTATTCAATATAATTAGGCCTCAGGCCCTTTTACAGTACAAACATAGTACTGTAAATAAACTAATCTTTCTTTAAAAACAAGATAACTAAATTGTGATAATTTAATCGTTAACTTAATGTTATAGACATTAGTAAAGAGAATTTATTGATAGATTGATATTTAAAATAATATTGTGGAATAAACTTTTCTAAGATTAGAATATAATGGGCAAATTAAAATGAAATGGAACTCATCTTCTACTAAATTATTATTATATATTTTGCAAGTACGATTTTTCCCCAGTTTCCAATTCCAGTTATCTAAAATGCCCAGTCGCAGCTTAGTCATTAATATTCTATATTTCAAATTATGGATATTTAAGAGGTGATTATCTATTGTGATAAACATGCTTAAATAAACGGTAATATTTTAACTTTGAATCTCATTTCATAGTATTTGTGTTTCTATATCGGTTACTATCAACTTGAAATCGTTATTCAAATATTTATCTTGGATATAATGATTATAACATAACCAAACCCATGAGAAAAGTAAATTCACTGACTTCACTGACAATTATTGGGTTTATTTCGTTTATAAAGAGGTAAAGATAGGCTAAATGTTCTAGCCTATTTAATATAAAATAATCTATACTATACAGGTCAAGACAGGGGCGGATGCAGGCTTTTGGAAAAGGAAAGATGTTCACCACAAATGTAATAACGCCCACGTAATAACACTTTTACCCACAAATGTAATAACGCCCACAAGTGTAATTACATTTGTGGGTAAAGTGCACTATTACATTTGTGAGTGATTTTAATTTATTACATTTGTGGGTAAAGTGCATTATTACATTTGTGGGGGACATTATTACATTTGTGGGTAAAGTGTTATTACACTTGTGAGCGTTATTACATTTGTGGGTAAAAGTGTTATTACATTTGTGGGCGTTATTACATTTGTGGGCGTTATTACATTTGTGGGTGTTTGTAACAGGGGAGCGTAAGAGGGGGGGGGGGGCCGGTATAAAGACAATTTTTTAGGGGGTTCGGGGCATGCTTTCCCTGGGAAAAGTTGGTCTTTAGATGTCCGGCCGGAAATGGCCTCAGGGGCGTGTTAAGGGATCAATTCTTGCTGAATACTTTAGTTTTATAGCCAATGTTAGTAATATTGATATATTTTACTTTCCGAAATGGGGGGCGGGGGTGCCTCCCCCTCACTTAAATCCGCCCCTGCAAGAGAAACGAACAGGATCGTCAGTTTGTGGCTATATACACGAGTTTTTTTCGACGTGTCTTTGGTAATGTTCACCGTAAAAATGTACTTACCATATCTGAGTCTTGTTCTGTATCATGCCTATCATTACAGTTATTTATAGACGTTTCTTCTTTTTCATTTTCCCTTTTTGTTAACTTGTTAAGTGGAATTTTGTCATCTTCTTCATCGTCACTTGAAAATTCAGATTTTGCAACATTGTTATTTAAAAGAGGCCCACTTAAATGTTTTCTGTAAAGTTTTACATACACATCCTTTCTTGAACTCGGTGACGGCAGTGGTATATTGTTCTTCATTAATTCCTTAATAAGATCCGCTTTTGATAACACGATGGGATTCACTTTTAGTACTGGCATTTTCAATATTGCTAATAGTTATTCTTCTCGTAAGCATTCATAAGCTTTACAATCGATTTATATGTTCGGCCAGGCCTACTAACGCGTGTTTTAGTAAATATCGGGTCAAGAAGGGCATTGATATTCGTGGTGAACTTAAGACATTGACAACTGTGCTCATGAATTGTGATTGGTTAACATTGTTAGCATAATTTTTAATATTTATCAACGCGTCCCGCCTCATCTTCAATCAGTCCATACGACAGAAGTCGCGTTTTGTAGCTGGAATCTGAAATGCCCTAATTATATTTAATTATCGATAATTATACTCTTCAAGTAAAGTTAATTTTAAGCAATTTAAAAAACAGTTTCTTAGAATTCATTTTACGGATATCAGCAGAAAGTGAATTCCAAAGATGAGCTCCCTTATCACCAATTCTAAATTTCTCTAAAACTAAATTATATGTATTATTAAATCTTGTATTATATGAGTGATCAACAAAAGAGAAACAACTTTATCTATGAGGTGGCCTGTTATAATACAAATTAAAGATAAATGTTAGAACATGTAGTTTATACACATCAATTATAAGTTTATAGAACAAAGGCGGTGAGTTTGCTCTGAAATTAGGAAAAGTTATACATCTAGAAATCATATTTTGGCCGTCCATAAATACAATGGCACTCCCCAAGTCTCAATTCCATATGTAATAATTGGATACATAAATACATTATAAAGCAATTTTATGGGAACAAACTGTCTTAATCTGAGCAAGTTTCAACGTTACTTCTTATTTTATTATTAACATATTGAATGGGTTTTTGCAGGTAAGAAATGTATCAAAATTAAACCAAACAAAAAGAACGCTTATGAACGTTTATGTTGTTAATAGAATTACATGTTTTGATTAGCTTATTTCTATTACTGACTGTTAAGAAAAAGATAAGGGTTAGGAATACCTCCAACAAAAAAAATACATCAATAATGTTCATGATAATACGAAGTTCAGGTTGGTGAAGATCCATCAGTTGGTCTCAGGTGTTTGCCTTCTGTTGAGATGACAGTGGTCAGATCATAGATATATTTTTACGGCTAGATGGTGAACTTTACACTGTAGAATTGCAGTCCCATGTAGGCGCCTACTATTTTGATTTTGAAAATGTTGATAATAATAACCGTTTTACAATTATTGTATTTTTAACATTCTTTTGTTTTACAAATTCTTTACTTATGTCACTTATGCTGTCAGTGTCTTAGAATTGGATTAAATTTACTTTCATTGATAAATTTACTTTCATTGATAAATTTGAAACTTCTATGAAAGATTGCGCGTGCACAATTTCGACATAGCGACAGCGTTCGAACGTAAAACGATTTGATTGGATGGATTCCGGAATAGTAGTTGCTTACATGGAACTGCACTTTGGGCCTATGTATTCTGTGGAAGTTCACCATCTAGCCGTAAATAATACATCTATGGGTCAGATGCATACATCCACAAATAGCCAGTTTTATTAGAAAATCTAAGCTTATCAAAATGAACCCAGCATTTAAGTTCTTTCCATTTGAAATGCTGTCCTTGACATACATATTTCATTAAGAAATGATCTGGCTAAAAAATTCTGGCAGCTTTTCTTATCTGTTCTTTAGTTGAATATCTAAGAAAATAAGTGACTATTTCTCTTGGCAGTTTCAAATCTATGGGCACATTGGACATCTTCCGCCATTAATTCTGAACCAATTTTGTTTATAAAGGACTGCAGGTATTTAGTCGCCGATTCCTCGCGTTTCCCGTTATGTATAAGAATATTAATAAACCTCAGGCTATTTCTCTTCTGTCTTCCATCGAACTCATCAATTTTTTTCTTAATTTCTTCCATTTCTGAAGCGATTTTTTGTGTAATCATCAAGATGTGACATTCAAGATAATCGAAGTGTTCCTGCATATCAAATTTTAAGTTACGAATTTCTGATGCAAAACATTTGTTTCCTTTTGTAATACGACAATATCTTCAATTTTTATGAGAACATCACATCTTCTTTATTCCACGATCACATACACGGTTTTAATATCAGCTACAGATTTGAAATACATTAGTAACTTAATTATAGTCGATAACCATACCGAGTAGTCCATGAGTTCCTTGATCCTTTGAGCTTAATGTTATGTTTAACGCGCCGTCTTCTGATGTATGCAAATTATCCAAGAGAGAAGGTGTATACGGATAACGCTAGGCTTATCAGATTCAGACATTCTATTAGTTACCCAAACTCAATCTGGAGTCATCAAATAAAATATAGGTAAACTCATTGGTATCCTAATCCTCCTCTCCTTTAACTAACAATCATTATGAAATATAGTTCAAAAAGAAACTCAACTAAGCAGAGAACTGGTTAAAACACGTCCTCCTCGTTCGGTGACTGTCTCTATATATTGGTGTGTTTAACAATAGTTTATATTTTGTGGCTATAGAAATTCAAAATTTATATAGGCAATTAATAATCAGAAAATACTGTAATGAGATATCCTCCAACAAGTAAGCTGTGTTAAACTACTCTAATTTTTCAGAGAAAATCTCCTTAATTCATGATTTATGAAGTGAACTGGCCATTTGACAAGTTCCGCCAGCAAGCACAAAGACAACTGGCTCGCGTAAGTCTTTATCCTGTAAGATCTCTTCGGCACCTGACGTTAAACTGTCATCCATAACAACAAGAAGTTGTTTGTAATCAACTTCCTTTGCGTTTAGATTCGCTGAAGCAAGAAAACCAGAGGCAACTGAGCACAATTTGTGGAACACTTTTAGTTCAGGTACGACTGTGTCATCCGTTTCAAATTTGTTAAGCGTTAAGAGTTTATATATTGTGTTGCAGTGGGTAATTAACTTGGTCTTCTCCCCTCGTAAAATTTGTTCCAAGGCTACTCTGCATAGTTCCACCCATACCAAGATTGCGTTATTCATTTGCTCAACGTTCATCTCCATAAATGCTGGATCCGGTCGTGTCATCTTTGACTGATTGAATGTAAGGGTACAGCCTTCTCCTTCAGTGGCAGACAACATGTGATAACCATGAAATATCAGAGGTAAGTATATATTTACAAAGCGATCACTTCCTGGATATGCTTTTATAGCACCTGCAGTGTCGTGTAAAATGTCTACAAAACATTTTCGCTCAATAGTTTTACAAAATGCTATGTTGCTCTCAGATTTAGAAGTGATAGCCGAATATGCTTCGGGCTCTGGTAGCTCCATAAGTTTTAGTGTTAATCTACTCTTCGCTTCCACATTCCAAAGCCCAAAGCGGGGCATCATTCCCAGAAATCCATTCTCGGTAATTTCACTCAAGACTGAGACCGGATCAGCAATTAACATCTGGATTTCATAAGCTGCTTTGTTGAGCTCTGATCTCGGTATTTTATACAATAGGTTATGTTTTGGTATGAAATAATGGGGACAGAATCCTTCTTTCAAATATTGATGAAGTCTTTTAAAGAAGGTTTGAATAATAGCCACGGTATTTTCTTCTGCCCAAAAGTCTGGTTTATGATCTTGTAACATATACAGAAACGTTGTTTTAATGTTATATGAACTTAATGTGCCTTTTACTCTTTCTTTTAAGTGTTTAACGTACAATGTACGTAAAACATAATAAGCGCGTACTTGTACGTCACCAAAGTTTTGCATAAGTTCTGCTTCTGCAAAAGAAAACGATAGTCGCCACTCGCTTTCATGGTCTCCAGAAGTACTTGAAGGTTTCGGAACAATGTAAAAATCATCAGATGCAATTTTTTCAACCAATGAGGCAGCAGGCCAGTAACGTTTTCTGTTAATCCATTCGCCTGCAACTTTGGGCCAGCCTTCACATTGTAGTGCGGGTACACGATCGACAGTCGCATTCTTCATTTTCTGACTTTGAAGACAGTATGATGGAGATGTTTCATCATTTTCAGGATGTTCCCATGAAGCACTTGGTTTGCCTTCTTTCATCCAATCCGGACGAAAATCATTCTTATTAAGTGTACGTGCTCTTTTTGCAGACACAAATGCTTCCTCTCCCTCTGGTGGGTTTAGAATGCCTAAGGATTTTGAAGTGTACAAAAAAGTTTTCTTGAATCTTTGTACGTCTGTACCTGGAATCTGAATTTTCACATGAGCTGGTGCTTGTTCAATTGGCTTGAACAATTTATCTTGCCAATCTGCAGTGATAATTTCTTTAGGAGAGTTGAGAATTACCATCCAATCAATATCACTTTCAACGACATCAGGGAAACCCTCTACAAAGCTTCCAGTCTGACGAAATATCAGCGAATAATCATCATCAGTCTCGTTGTAATGCTTGGCTATTAGATCGTTACTAATCTTCTCAGATCTTGCATATGATCTATAAATGGGAAGGCCAGAACACGCTAAATCTATTTGCTCTTCCATCGTACAAGATTACAGCGTTAGTCTGAAAAATGAAGTAAAAAATTGAAGGTGTATCATCGTATTGGGTCTTTATTGGACATCTTTGGTAGATGGAATACTAAAGATTAGTAAAAAACATAGAGTCATAGACAATAATGTTCTTCAAAATGTGAATCATAAATTATCAAAATATTGAATTATAATTCTTAAACATGGCACCTTCTGCTTTCAATGCAGATACCATAAACGAATGAACCATGGAAGTTCGTGAAGGTGATATTGTAGCATGAAGCAAGCAACTTGGACTTTATTTAGGTCATATATAGTTAGCCAATTTCGACTTTTAAATAGTGGTTTGGAAGGTGTTCTTAATTTTGAATTTGTTATTATTCTAGCAGTTTTTTTGTTTGTAATGTATACAGTTTATTTAAATCAAAAGGTTATTCATTTTCCCATAAAATTTTACAATATTAAAGTTGTGGTAAATAAACGCATTGTACAAATTTAATAAAATGTGTCTGAGAAAAATGTCTTTAACTCTGTAGATAATACCAATGGATTTTGCGAGTTTACCAGAAATGTAATTTATGTGAGGTTTTCAATATAGATGTTCGTTTATATGTATTCCAAGAAACATTACTGTGTTTTTTTCTTTGTAGTATTGAGTTGTTGATTTTTAATGGACTAGTTATGAGGGGGATATTTTTCTGGCGTGGTCTAAACATTATATAATTGGTTTTATCAATATTTAAAATGAGTTTTTTGCCGTCAACCATTTATTAAGTTTTGAAAGTTCTATGTTTAATTTGCTTATACGAACGTTTATGTTTCTATCGCATAGAGTTTTGGTTGGCTGGTTAATTGTTTTGTTTCTTTGTTTTTGTTTACGTATTCACGTAGTTGCTTGCTTGATTCCTCGCTTATTATTTATTTTCATTCATTCATTCATTTACTGAGGTCACTCACTCACTCCCTTCCCCCACTCACTTACTCACTCCCCCACTCACTCACTCACACATACACGCATGCACGCATTCATTCATCCTTCATTTACTTCACATAAATTAACATTTGCAGATTAATCTTAGTTAACGTTAATTTACTTCTAAAAAGTTCACTCAGTTTAACCATGATTTATATGTAAAAAGTATATCTGTGATCTCCTCTTGTCCTCAAATTGTTGAATATTTTAAAATTATACCGATACATATTTGCAATTCATCGATAACTAAAGTTAATCCATGCAAAAATTGTGAAAACCCAGTTCTCTCGGACGTGCCTTCTTGTCAAAGCTAAAATCGGAATTTACCCCCTCTGCCCACCCACCCCCACCACAATAAAAATCTGGATCCGCCTTTCAGTGATAACTGAAGGCCGAGAATGACATTCTGAATTGGAAAAAATATTTATAAATGTACAGATGAAATAACAGTCTCAAAATCAACAAATACAGTAGGCCTTGCTATGTGCTTAACTCAATAAACATGCATGGCTTTTTTGGGTCCGACTACCCGACAAGCTCTGGCCGGTGAGGGCTTGCCCTGTCTGATATGGGCTTAAAACTCTACTTACCTCCCTACCACTGGCGCCGCCACTGCACATACAGTACCACTAGTAATGTTTACGGTATTGTACACATTAAAATGGATGCAGCTTTGAACATGAATGGATTTTCATTAACATAAAAGATTCGCCCACGTAGTTCAATTGATTTTCCAAATCTATTTTTATACTAATGGAAATTTAAAGATGACTAAGCATACTATACACCTGGTTTGATTCGACTATTCTTTCTATGCCTGTGTATAAAGAAAAAAACCCGATTGAACGAACCCCTAAAACACTTGTGTGCTATGTTTAGGCCTAAAATACGGTGTTATGCCATTGTTTACTACGTCTTGCTTTGTGACAATAATGGAGAATTCGAGCTAATATGATTGAGTTTTATTCTTTAGTTCATGTACTCAGGACTGTAGGCTTACAGAAGGTGAAAATCAATCAACATAGTAGACTAAATACTGCGCTTAGCAATAAAGTAATTAGAATAACATAATGAATTGCAGTCCATAGTTTACGTATAGTTTACCTATACCTATTCATAAATTCCTTAACTCACCTCTGAGAATAATACGTATATGGCTAGCATTTACCACGTTTACATAGAATCGTTCACGTTGCTATGGTCTGTTTCTCACACAAAGTGTGTGTTGCGCATGTGTGATATATATATATATATACATATATATGTTAAACGTAACAGTAGAGAAAATCCGACTAAGATCGGAAAAAATCAATCAAAT
>JAOTQE010039106.1:0-10042 GCA_025631205.1 Nesometra sesokonis
CAATTACTTTCAACCTGTTATGATTGGGTTTTCTGTGATTTTTCGGAGGTTTGCGGGGTTTAGCAATGGTTTTTTCCAAAAAAAGCATTATTTTAGCCAAAAAATAGGTTCGGATAACAATGAAAATAATTTTGTTTTGCTTTAGGTACTAATTAGGTGCTATACTAAATGATTCAGTTACTTTCAACCTGTTATGATTGGGTTTTCTGTGATTTTTCGGAGGTTTGCGGTCGTTTGCGCAAAATAGCAATACCCCAATTTTTGGTTATAGAATAATACCAATGAATGATAAATTATAACCCCCGTCAATGAATAATGTAATATCAGGGAAAAATTGCATATATAATCAACTGCCGGTGTGGATATAGGAACTTGTATACAATATAAAAATGTTAAAACTCACTGTGAGTGAGACTATGATATGGCAGATATTCATATCTGTGGTTAACATGCTGATTCTTACAACAATGTTTCAACAATTACTGTATTTCACCAGGGCAAACACAATTTAGCATTAGACAATCATTTTAAACCTCGTTGCTTGTCAGTCAAATTTTTAGGCTTACAGTAGCACTTACCAGATAAAAGAAACGTTGATTACTTTCAAGGGTGGACTTAAAGGGAACCAGATCGGCTCTACCCCCCCCCCCCCCTTCGGAAAGTAAAATATGAATATTATTAATATTGACTATAAAACTAAAAATTGATCCCTTAACCTGCTCCGGAGGCCATTTCCAGACATTCAAATACTAACATTTCTCGAGAAGCATGCCCCGCACCCTCTTAAGCGTTGACTCTCCAGTGGTGGATTTAGACATGTTGTGTGACCATCGCATGATCCATGTCCAAAAACTGGGGCACAGGAGTTGCTTAGGGTCCCCATTGGTGCAGTCCAGGGGAGAAACCCTACGGTCCAGGGGGAAAAGCCAACTTGCGCTAAAATTATTTAAAGGTTTTTAGATGATTAATACAACCGATGTTAGCTCGTGAATGTCAGTTCATTATGTTAAAACTTTTCTTTTTTTTATTTTATTTTTTAATTTATGATTGTTGCTGATCTGACCTTTGCCATGGCGAACGGTGCAAAGTTCTAGATCAGCACCTTCTCTATAATGCCACCCTCCTCCCTTTTACAACAGTCTGTATCCGCCTGACATTCATCTAAAGAGAAGCTTCTGATAGATAAGATCACAGTGTTCTAGAGTCTATGGTAGAACAAGCACTGCTAGTGAATTATGCCTGTTTACTCTACATGTCCATATTGAACTCTGTTGACATTACCAATTGATGATTGCTTACTGTTCACCTTGTTGTTTTCACTATCTGCTAACTAGTTGTTTTTACAACTACTAATAGTTTTGATTGATGGGTGCTTGTTTTGCCAATTCAATTAAGGAGAGACCTGTCATGCGGATTCATTTTAACAATGCTGCTGAATTAACAGGGTTAATTGAAGTTCAGTTTTTTCCTAGTGCAATTTTTAATCTAAATAATGAAGATGTACAAAAGTCAGTCGAGAAGAATTTAGCGGCATGATTCTTAAGCCACAATCGCACTGGATAAAAAAAAATTAACCAGTTCACATATTGGACTTCACTGCTTGGAAAATGGCTATTCTTACGACATTAGTTTACGCATTCACACTAACATAATTTGTTGTCTATTGAGCGATAAGGTAACATGCCTAGATAATAGATCTAGAGGGGCTAGTCGCTAAGTAGGGTTAATTTGACGTTCAATGTAAAAATACCCCTAAATATACCCCTACTTCTAAGGTGACTAGCTCCTTTAGGCTAGACTAGTCTAGTGCACTAACATAATTTGTTGTCTATCAATCAACTTCCCCTTTAAGTCTACACACGTCAGTAACACACTCTCATACTCAGTTTGTCGTAAAAATAGATGACATATTATTTTTACGAAGAGACATAAGAGCGTAACTGAATGTTGTAAAAAAATAGACAACACATTCATGTAACTACAGTAGATATAAGAGTAAGTTCGCATACGTAAACCATTGTTGTAATAATAGCAATGGAATTATTCTTACGAGTGACTTTATTTAAATCTGGACAACAGGAGTCTGTTAAACTCAGGCCCGTAGCCAGGGGGTTCCTGGGGTTTTGTACGAACCCCCTTTTTTAGCGAACCCCCTTTTTCAGCGAACCCCCTTTAAAAATGAACCCCCACCCTACCAATATGGAACCTTTTTTCCTATTTTCACATCTGTAGTTGGTATTACTGCACTCACACTAGTCTAAAATTATCCATATCAGTTATATTACAACTAATATGCCAAATACACACTATTACAGTATTAGAGTGTAGGTAGACTCGGTCCCCCGGCCCCCACAGGGTTCTTTCTCCTTTACCCCACCGGGGTGAACCCCCCTTTAAGAGTACCTGGTTACGGGCCTGTAAACTAACCACATGGCGCTACAGGGGGGCTAGGGGAACCTTTGCCCTGCTGTCGGGGAATTCCTGGCGTCGCTACTGCTGTTCGCCATGAACTAATTGTACTGAACTAATCAGTGTGTCAGTTGGATTTAAGAAAAAATAAGTCTAGTGCGGTTGCAGCTTTTTACAATTTTTTAGAGGCTTCAGTACTTTGCTTATTGGAAAGTTTTTTAAATAAATATTATGTAATGGTGTTTTCTATGTCCATTCTTGTGTCATTTCATTTATTGTTATGGGCCTATTATTTGAACATGAAGATTTGTGGTAGCCACCATGTCAATGTTTGCAAATTTTTATTCAGTGTTTTGATAAACCATGCATTTGTTGGATCAACCTGTTAATTCCAGCTAGGGCCATATATGACATTATGTTTACAACTATGTTTAATATATTTATAAGCCATTTTGGCCCTGTATAGTAATGCTTTAAAGCAAAATACAATGGTGTGTGTGGGTTATATATTCGTTCGTATCCTTGATCTCTTCAGTTGATCGAGTGTGTGTACACGCACTTATAAATGTATGAAATATAATTGTAAACATAATATAGGCCTATTCAGTGTATATTTTACAAAAAAATTGCTTGTAAAATTACAGTAGGTGCAGTATATGGTTTTATATTTTTTAAACATTTGTATTTAAAAACATGATTGCCAAAGCTGATTATTCTGAACATTCTCATTCAGTTAATAGGATGTATGGAGCTGAATGGCTTTAGGCAACAATGGTTTTCTGCTTAGTGACTTCCAAGCCAACATGCCAAATAAATAAAATAAAGGAAATCTAATTTGATACTTGGAGTTCTTCAGAGATAGAGAGACAAATGAACTTTCCTACGTATCACTGTTGTTAGATTAGAAACCTTGGAGGTCAATATCTCCCAATTATAGAAGGCCCTAATAAAATAGGCCTCTTTTTCAATGTGTTCACAATATTATACCATTCACCACAAGCTTTATGCAATGTATGCACATCATTTCAAGATTTTTATTGCCTTATTATTCACAGTCGTTTAGTATTAGTGGGACATCTCTGCCAAACCCCTGTGATTAAACACAAGGAAAACATATATTTATTGTATTTGATATTTACTTAAGTATTCACCATAAAAACATGCCTATAATATTCAAATATTTCATGGTTCAATTATTATACATTCCGAGGGATTTATTCTCAATGTTTGGTGGTGGAATGTTTCACTCATCCATATTGTACCAGTTGTTGCAGATTGGTAAAAGGTACAGTAAGTTAAAACAAGCTCTCGATAGCTTAACAGCCATTTGGGATCGCACTTGCTCTTAAGAGAATTAAACAAAATATGCATTACTTTCTAAATTGATTAATTAGATGAGTAAATCAGGAGCTCATCATCAGAGCTAAAACATTGGTACTGTAAAGCCACTTTCAGACAGCATTGTTACCGTAACCATGCCGGTTTTATTGCTGGTGTAAACCCTTTCACACAGAATCCGATAATATAACAGTTTCCTGTGTGAAAGGGTACAGGCGAAAGGTGTAAAATTGGCAGTCTTAATGATACAGATTTCCAACTTTGACCTTTGTTTAATTATGCTTCACTGCGTAAGCAGGCATTACGCTGTAGATCCTTTCATACACATTCGGCATAAGGCAGTGACGGCAATATAATGGTAATAGGTCTATGTCAAGGGTCTGAGGCAGTCTAACGAATTTCGCCACTTTGCCGGTATTGAAGGGAAAGTACCCTTTCACACTACAGCTGGCATTTACCACAATATTCCCGGTTTACAGTTCTGTATAAAAAGAGTTAAAGATTACTTGGCTATCCATATTATTGCTGCCCTAACCACAGGGAGGCCTTTTGTATGTGGAATGATGTTAACCAATTGGTAACTTATTGATAGAATAATGAAATTAAAGAAAATATGTGATATCAACCAATGGGAACCTGTTCTATGTTTTCCAAAGATTCAGGTAAGCCCCCTCATCTGGGGCGTATCCAGGAATTTTGGAGTGGATGAGTTGTGCTTAGCAGGTTCACAGCCCAACACTTCTCCTTTCCCACTATCCTCCCACTCTCCCTCCACTTTGGTTCTTAACATTTTTGACGCCGATCTTTTGTAACGTTACAGGCATTCTTAATATTTGAGTCATATTTTGAAATAAAAATTCTAATCTGAAATTGATTATTTTTATCAAAAAAAAATAGTTTATTTCATTTTTTGACATTTCTAAAATTTAACTCGATTTAAAATAAATTTTTAAATCCGATAATAAAAACCCCAATATCCTTCAACTCAGACAGAAAAAATTGAAATCTGAAGTCAAATTCATGATTAAAAAAAGTACTATTAACCTTTTGCTAAGCAATATCGATTTGATTAAAAAATAAATAGGCTATGAAATTGTAATAACAGTGTAGAACTTTGACATTTAAACAATATTAGCTGAAGGAACCTACTGCACAAGAGTCCACCTTTAACCACAGCATTTTTATTTTTGATATAAAACACTGCTAAACCCTAGTTTTTACATTATTATACAATTCTAAAATGCATGTAAATTCAGGATGTAATGAATGGTTATCACAGGAAGTCGTTGACAGCCAATTCACAAAACATGCTCTGCAATACTCGACTGATTTAATGCAATGCGTACCAGCCCAATTGGCTGGCTATTGCTCAATTTCACCTGAATGCATTTCCGGTTGGAGCAATTTATAGAGGGCGTTATATTCACATCATCCATAATTTAAAGAGATTTAATTTTGTTTTAAAGAGATGTACTCTGGTTTAAAGAGGTTTACTCTGTTTTAAAGAGGTTTAGTCTGCTATAAAGAGGTTTACTCTGGTTTAAAGAGGTTTACTCTGGTTTAAAGAGGTTTACTCTGGTTTAAAGAGGTGTACTCTGGTTGAAAGAGGTTTATTCTGGTATAAAGAGGTTTACTCTGGTTTAAAGAAGTTATGTTAAGATATATCTTCATGCTTCTAGAATAGAAAACTCAAGCAGTGCCTAAAACCATAGATGGCAGTAGACACAAAAGCATTCAATTTCCGGTACTATTCAGTACCATGATGTATGCTGCAGTTGTTGATGTTTATTTAATGACTTTATATAGTACGATGTAATATTTCTTCGCCAGCAACATTTTCAGGCGATATTAACAGGAAGTACAATGTTGATTGCAGTTTGCTCTGGGACTTCAATAATTTCCTTCCTTTCATAAATAGGTTCAAGTTTGAGTAATGCTTCATAAGGCAATTTATAAAAATATGTATTTTTACATTTAGTGCTGAGGTAATATGGCTGTGTTATTGCTTGTATCAAAGTGAAATTAAAGAATTGATATAATCACAATTGGTAATTATAAAACAGTAATGTTGCTTAACTTTCAAGGATGGATTAAGGGAGAACACCTCTTTATCAAAAAATAAAATGTCCATGTTCATTAAGAGAGGCCAAAGTCACAAAATAGGGTAAATGCAGTGTACAAAGGCAAACCGAAAAATACCCGGTCTCTGGTCAGGCCTAATTTCCAGAATTGGTGTGGTGATGCAGGTTATTTTTTGACAGTAATGGTACAGAAAATCTGTAACATTTCAAATATAGTAGTCGAAATTGCCTTGTTGAAGCCTCAGTCTGTAGATGGCTCTGTTTTGTATACAAAAAGCATTGATGCGCTAGGTCTGTAGATCAATTAATTAATGATTTTAACGTTAAGCCTATGTAAGTGCAATTTGAATTTTGTTTTAGCAGGATCCCAATGGAAATACGTTTCTTTGAAACCTTTTTGGATTAGCCTTGCTTTCAGATTTCTTATGTACCTTATATTGTCTGTTCTTTTGTTTTATACATTTGTATTTTTGTTTTTAACTCTGAAAGCTAAATAAAGTTAATCAATTAACATGTGCACAGACCAGAGACCATTTTTTTTTTGGCCTACTGTAAGCTTTCTTTTTTAAAATTAAACAGAAGTTGTGACATAAATAAGGGACGGATTGGAAGGACTTGCCAATTGGAATGTCAGAAGAGTCTCTATTAGTTTCATCATAGTTGGGGCGAGGGTTTCTGAAATATGTAGAGTTTACACCTCTAGATGCTTGAAAATGGCATGAACAATAATTTTACCTTTCCATTAACAAGATCAGATCCATCCATTGTTTGTTTTATTGTTTCTCCAAACATACTGTAATGTACATTGACAATAAGTAAATGAGAATCAAAAACATTACATGAAAAGCAATACCTCAGCCCCACCATGGTTGGGGCTGGTGAGGAAATAACACTTTTTGACGGAAAAAGTTTGTTTTAAAGTGTCACAATTTAACGAACTTGAGACCACAATATACCATTGCAAGATGAACGGCAGCCATTGTACCTGCCGCAGGGCGGTACTGTAGCCACCGGTGCGGTTGGTCAGGTTTCAACCTGACCACTTTTTGGCAGTTCTATCCTACATTGAATGAGTACCTGATTGATCTTTCTACAGCAACTTGGATTGGAAAAATACTGATGGTACTACAGAGTGGAGAGTGTATGGTCGTGGCTATGGTCCTGTGCCGTACCGGTCCTGTCGCCCCTGTAAATGCATGTATTCTTTAATTATGCATTCTGATATTTGGAGCAGAAGTAAGTTGTATGAATTGTCACACCTCTCTGGTCGCACCTAGTAATTTGATGAAAACCTGTGAACCAATTCATTTCATCTACTCAAACGAACCAGTCATTCATAAAGTATGATTCTGAATCTTCTCAGTACAACGATGACTGCACATCTTCATATGTCAACCGTAAACTTATCTTGTCTATCGTGGCATCCATGCGCAAGAACATCAATTATAGTTGACCAGTGTGGATAAGATTTCTACAACCGTGGTATTATTTCTGTGATAATGATCTTGATATTTCTTTGTACTCTGTGTACTACCTTTATCTTACCTCAATTTTTTTGATAAATTTTTGGTAGAATTTCTACTATTCGGGATCCCAACATGTACAAGACAGAAACCAACCTTCACCAATCAGATTTTTTGCAAGAAAAATTTGTTTGTAAGCACTGAGTGCTGGTGACATTGTCACCTCATTTGGCCACTTTATGATTACATTTTTTACAAATTCTCATCCAAAAGTGATAAATTTATGGATGCTATGGGTGGCCATTAGGGCCAAAATTCAAAACTCGACCAACAAAGGACAAACTCAAAAAATAATGAACAAACTCAAAAAACAAAGTACAAACTCAAAAAATAACGAACAAACTAAAAAAACAAAGGACAAACTAAAAAAATAACGAACAACCCAAAAAATTAAGGACAAACTCAAAAAATAATGAAAAAATTCCATAAATATATTACAAACCCAACCAACAAAGGACAAAGTCAAAAATTAGGAAAAACTAAATAATTAGGACATCATTTTTGTTACTGCTAGTAGGAAAAGGATGCACCTATTGTGTCATAACACTTGTCTTTACCATAGTGTACTTTGAATCTCTAAACTCTTATGAGTCACAAAATCTTTCAAAAAATACCTTGTCAAACCAGGGAACATGAATTAGTTTTTGAGTTTGTCCTTTGTTTTTCGATTTTGTCCTTTATTTTTTTGAGTTTATCCTTTGTTTTTTGAGTTTGTCCTTTGCTTTTTGAGTTTGTTTGTTATTTTTTAAATTTTTCCTTTGTTTTTTGAGTTTGTCCTTTGTTTTTTGAGTTTGTTCGTTGTTTTTTGAGTTTGTCCTTTGTTTTTTTGAGTTTGTTCGTTATTTTTTGAGTTTGTCTTTTGTTTTTTGAGTTTGTTCGTTATTTTTTTAGTTTGCCCTTTGCTTTTTGGTTTGTTCGTTATTTGTTGAGTTTATCCTTTGTTTTTTGAGTTTGTTCTTTGTTTTTGAGTTTGTTCGTTATTTTTTGAGTTTGTCTTTGTTGGTCAAGTTTTAAATTTTGGCCCTATTGGCCGCCCATACGATGCCCTAGATGGTTCCCATGCATGCATGAAACTAACACATTATGTGTGAAAGTTGACAGATATTACAGTTAAATATACAGTATACATCTATGTGCTTCTTTTAGGCTTAGAATTTGTTGCTGCACAAACACAACATTCTTGAACAACTATGTTGATCAGTCAAAAATATTTTTAATCTAAAACAAAATTTAATGTTATATTCTGTAGTTTTACTTTTAAATTCATACTGTATTCTAATCTTGGGATAATTTTCAAGTATTTCTTACTATTTACTAGACAACTTTAATATTTATTTTTACCAATTTTTTTTTTTTTTTAAACCTGTTACAGTATGTAATTATAAAAAAAACCCCCTGACACTGATGTTTAAAGTTTTTGGGTGTTGTTGGCGACAAAGAATTTTTGAGAATTTATTTTAAATCTTCTATTTCAATTTTAATATGGTTTTTGTTTTTGTGAAAACCACTTGATTACTTTGTCATACCAGGGAGGTTTATACCTCCCTGGTCATACAAACTCATACTTTGCAAGGAAAACCAAAAACAGAAGACAATAATACTAATGAGGCACCTGGGCATCAGATTCAATTCTTGTTTGTATAAATTATTATCTACACTTGTATACCCTAATACGTATTCAAGTATTTAATACTGTTTATGAAATGTAATTATGTAATACTGTTTTCAAGTATGATATTTTACAGTATGATTATCCAGGCCTTAATTAATGTAGCATCTTTATATGTACCATATCGTGGAGGAAATGTCATACATCTGAATAGCTGGTGGATGCTTTGACAAAGTGTTTTTAAAAAAACAACCCAATCGTTATGGGACCTAAATATTATTTCATGCTAACCAGGGGGTGGTCACCATGGAAGCAGACAACACTAAATCCCAAATGAGAAATTCAAGGAATGTAAAGACATAAACCATAGTTATTATCTGTTACCATAGTTATTATCTGTTACCATAGTTATTATCTGTTACCATAGTTATTATCTGTTACCATAGTTATTATCTTTTACCTTTGAAACATTTTTTTTCTTGTCTTAAATTAATTCATGAACTGTAGAATAAAAGTTTTCTGTAAGACTAATATACTTCCAATGAACAGCGAATTAAAAAAAATGTTAATTTACTGGAATACTAGCTGTATAAAATAGAGGGCGGTCTGCTCTTTATGATTGTGATTAGTTCGATTAAATTCAGCAGATTACTCAAAATATCTCGTCTGAATTTAGTTTTTGTTGAAAATAGGAGGTAGGAGGTTTTCAACATTTAAAAAGAAATCACTACTGGTAATGTTTTTTGTTGTTAAAAATACTGTTTCTTTAAATTTCTTTAAAATAGCGAGTTAGTGAGTTAAGTGAGTCATAGTCATTTGGAGCAAAATTCTGGGGTGATGTAGATGGTAGTACAGGAATTCTGGGGTGATGTAGATGGTAATACAGGAATTCTGGGGTGATGTAGATGGTAGTACAGGAATTCTGGGGTGATGTAGATAGTAGTACAAGAATTCTGGGGTGATGTAGATGGTAGTACAGGAATTCTGGGGTGATGTAGATGGTAATACAGGAATTCTGGGGTGATGTAGATGGTAGTACAGGAATTCTGGGGTGATGTAGATGGTAGTACAGGAATTCTGGG
>JAOTQE010039117.1:0-21480 GCA_025631205.1 Nesometra sesokonis
CCCCTCTTCCGCCGCCCATGCCTACTGATACTCTCTTGCACTTTCAGAGGTCTCCCTTTTGGATCCTGACCCTGTGTGATCATGGTCCAACTCTGCAGGAATTCGAAAGTAGGCCCGATGTTTCTGAGCTGCAACATTTGGAAATGGTGAGGCATCTATCAGGGTGGATCCAGGATTGTGAGTTAGGGGCGGTGAAACTAATAAACATTATCATTAATACAGCCAATAAAGTACTAGGCCTACTACTTAGACTACCTTCTTTATATTTCGGTTTCAGGGGACAAGAAAAGACGTGACATAATACAGAGTGTAGTTCACAACGCTCAACTTGATATCTACATATCTGCTTCACAAAAGGGTGCACTCTCAGTTTGGAGTGGAAAGGTAACTTTGATACAAAAACTTTAAAATATATTTTGTAAAAAAACTTAGTGAAAGATACTGTAGTTTTTATTTATTTCCCAGGTGACTGAGTACCGTAGTCATGGTTACTAACAATTGACCAATAGTATCGCTTCTTTGTGACCGCTAAGATTGAGTCTGTTTCGATTTTTTTGACAGAAAATAAATGCAGAAGATCACAGAGAAGACGGAGTGCAAGTAATCTGTTCATAAAGACAGCTTAAAGTTAATTATTACAAAGTGTAGAACATCACGTTTAGTCTTTAACATGTAGTTAGAGTGAATGTTATAGTTTATAACTAACAGAATATCATTAGACCTAGGCTGCTTTCAAGTTGATTAAGTAAGAAATTTAGGTCTAGGCTAGGCCTGTTTGTGGATGTGTCCACCTGAAAACGTGTTGTGAAGTAGCCTATCTGAGAGATTGTTGCTAGGCCTAGGCCTAGTCGTTCTCACAGGATCCCCAGGCCTAGGTAAATTAGATTTTTTTTAATGACACCATATTTTTGGTTTATAATTACTAGTACCCTTTCCTTCTCAGTACTAGTTTTCTCATTTTTTGTTTGATGATTAATGAACCTGTACCAAAAAATATGCATTTTTAATTGATTTTGATGAAAATAACTTGGATAATGAACTAGAATATAAAACAGAAATAAACAAAATATTTGAGACTAAAATTTACACTTTGAAAAACTTTTAAAGGTTTGGGAGCCTTAATGTTTGTAATTTTTAAGTGTAAAGGTACTGTAAAAAAATGTTTCTTCTATTCCCAAGTTTAATCTTAACTTTCATATTTAAATCAATTTGAGCAAAATTTCACATTCATTTTGATAATGTTTTTCTAATTTTCAAGGGTTAATACATCTTTAAATGCCCTTCATATTATTTTAATACAGTTAGTACTAAGCCTATATAACTAAGGAGATGCATTGTGTACTTAAGATTAGGTCCAATATCATTTAAGTAGTACCATTTTCAAGACTGTTTTATTATTTATCAGGCATTTAGACGATGTAATTGATTTGATTAATCTTGGTATTGATTAGTTCTTGTGTACAACATTCTTTACCCACTATAGTAATGCCATACCTAAACCAGTCATTGGTAACTAAAGCCCCTTTCACACAGAACTGTACAATAGGAATACAGTGCAGTAATTTATGAATGCCAGCTTTAATGTGAAAGCAAACTTCCCTTCAATGCAGGCACAGTTCTGACATTTAGGCTAGTTCGCACAGTGGAGCAGAACTAAAAAGGTCAAAGTTGGAACTGTTGGTAAAAACAGTGCCCTTTATTTAAGACAGGGCTCCCAAGTCTCCAGGATTAGCCTGGAGTTTTCAGGAATTTTGTGTCATCTCCAGGGCTCCAGGAAATACAGAATTTTCTCCAGGAATTTGAATTTTTTATAATTATCTCCAGGATTTTTGATATATTAGCAATATAAAACAAAACAGTTGTTTTCATTTATTTGGACACTAAATTGTATTTTTAAGGTTTGTTTGTTAGAAATTGTATCAAATACAATGGTAAACGCTAGTATATAATATAATTGTAGTAATTAACTTAAAATAAACAAACACTAAAATAAACTTAATTTTAAATGTTTTTCTGGGAAGTAGTGTAAATGAAAAGGTTTAAATGTATGAAATGTGATTGGTTTTGAGAAAATCATTTAACAATTTCCTGCATCCAACTAGACCTAAAAATGTGTTATAATGAAAGGTAGCAGGGGCGGATCGAGAAGATTACACTAGGGGTGTTCTCTGTTCTTTTGGTAGCCACAATTTGTCTGCCCTGGACTCCAATGAGGGCAGGAGGTGGTCCCACACAACCAGCCTGGCGCTACCCCTTTCAGATTCCTTCCATCTTTGGATAGGTACCATAGTTATAATTGAAAAAAGTCTTCATACTATTTGTTGATTATTGATTTCACCAATCTTGCAACTCATTTTGTGGTGAGACCTTGCATATTGTGGCATTATTTATGAATTTTATAACTATCTAACCATAAAATCTGAAGGCTCCACTAATCAACTTCAAGTAAGAAAGCATAATCTTGTCACCATCATGACAGATAACCTGTCATGATGGTGTGTACAGTACCTCATTGCTTTGAGTATGTATTATGCTTTCTTAACCAGAAAAAAGTTTGAACCTTTCTTTGTTAGCAAACAAATATTATGATAAATAACACAATATATTTTTATTTTCAGAATTTACGATTGCAAGGTTGTGCAGATGTTAATGTAGGTATTTTTAAATAAAACATACTTTAAGCAATGTAAATTGCTTTGAAGCACTGTTGTCATCATACTATGTGGGGCCTTAATTTTGACACTAACAATATTTTGGATTAAATGAAAAATGCCGCTATATACAACATTAAGTCTGTTATAGAGGGGCTCTCTGGGGTAAATATACTGTATGGTCGTAAAAGCAAATTTATTTCCATTTTTGTATTACAGTTATATTGGGTATACATGCCTGGCCCACCTTATTATATAGTGTCACCCCTAGAATTACCTATGTTTTTTGACATAAGAATGATGTCTAAGATTAGGCCTACAAGAAAATCTGTTATCCAACACAGACCGACCCAAAATTAAAAAATCAGGTTCAGCCTTTTGTTTTAAGTTCATATCAGTTAATTTGGCTAAATCTATGAAATTATCTTGAAATTTATAAGAAATACATGAAGTTTTCCAAAAGATTATAAAAAATACACAGTTATCACAAAATTAAAAAATAGGCTGAGCTATTGAAAATAAAGTTAGCAGGCACCTACAAAGAAAAATATTCCTGACCAACTGATCCAAGTCTTTAAAGAATGCTGTGCTTTGGTAACTATTTTAAAGGCCCATGATAATTAATGATTATGATGATAATGATTATGATAATGTTCCTCTTGATTATGTTATTTCCCCTTTAAAATACATGAGTTTGATCTTTTCTACAGTAAATTACAATATATTTATATCTCCAGGAATCCTCATGGGTAACTGGAGTGGATTATCTGCCAGGCTTACGGAAAATTACAGTATCAACAGAAAGGAGCTTTGCATTATGGGATTACCGGGGGAAAGGCAAGAATCAGGTGAGATTATTATTCATGGCCAGGTTGGCCAGAGGGGTATCCAGGGTGTGGTGGGGTTGCTTAGTGTGTTCAAGCATCCCCCTCCTTTCAGAAGTAGAGGTAAAGATTAGTGTACAAGAGTGTGTACTTCTGCCAAAGTCCTAGTGCTCTGCTGCATATTTATCCCCCAATGGGCTAAAAACATGAATTACGTATTTGAAGTATGTTTAATACCGCAATAAATGGGAAAAAGAACAATCAATGGTTTAAATATTTTAAAGTAAATTTAGTAAAGTAATAAAACTGAAAAAAAAAAAATGACCAATGTGGGGTTATGGGATTTGAAGCAGGTACTGATGGCTTGACAATCATTACACTTACCCACATTCCCAACCAGCTCTGACATAGAACGTGGTAAATTTAAAAGATTTTGTAAAAAGGAACAATCAAGGGCCCTATAAACTTAACGATCATCACGTAAAATACCTATTAGGCCTACTTAATTAAATATCCGCCTTAAAAATTCACCAAATGAAAATTTAGTACTGTACAGTAGATAAATAATTGGAAAAAGAACAGCCAACATGGTAACAAAACTAGGGTAGGCCTAATAAAAAAAAAATAAGAAAAGGAAGTGTGTGTGGGTGCGCATGTTTCTGAACATCTTACAAACCAGATTTCGACAAGCCAGTGGGCTTTGGCCGATGGCCAAAGCGCACTGGCTTGTCGAACAATGACATTTTGTGATTGAAATGTGCATTTTCAATCAATACGGAATAATTTTTTTTTTTAGAATTTAACCGTGTCCTATAGTACTTGAAAATTTAATCCACTCGAGATTAAAGGAACATTGTGGCCCCAAGTTTCGGGACATTCTGCTGAAATCTGGCTTGTAAGCTGTTTAGACACATGCGAACCCACACACACACCCACTGATAGATAAAAAACATGACTGAAAACATAACCTCGCCAAAATCGTTGGCGGAGGTATTAAGCATGAAGATAGAGCCCTGATTACTAACTACTAATACACAGAATAATTAATTCACATTATTAATTAAAATCTTTCTTTTTCTTTAGAATATATTTTGTATTAAACCATTAGACAACTCTGTGCAATGTATGAGCTATGTACCCCATAGCAACAATCTCCACGAAGACAGCATTCTCTATGGCGATGATCTTGGTTACCTGAATCTCATGACCATTGCAGCCAAAGATCTTAACACAAAAAATGCAAAAGTTGACAGAAAAAATGGAAATCTCTTACTAGAACCTGCTGACTTAAGCTAGTGAGTTTTAATACAATTATCTTATTATTTAATATTTCAATTATAGATTTAACAGGCTTGACTTCCAGTCCAGATGTCTGGGGTTTGAACCTTGCCATGTTTCAACACAGAGAAAAGATAAAAGCTGTGGTTCCAGATTCTTTCCTATTATAGAACCACCACTCCATATGCCTCACAGTGTGACTTTGTTTATGAAGCATAACATTGTTCTCATCCTGTAAGTGGCTGGAAATATGCTGAGGTGACACAAAATAATAACAATATATGCTTATAATATATTAGCAAAATAATATCTATTGTATATTTGGCGATTAACTCATCCTGAATAAACTATCAAGAATATTAACACGTTGACTGCCAGCAACGAGCATACTCGCAAACCGGGTGTTACTGTGTGCGCCAGTGACGAGTATACTTGTCCAATACAGTGTACCTTTATAACGTTGTTCATGGCACATGCGTACATCATCAACTTACAGTCTGTTCAGGGGTAGATCAGGGAAGATACACCTAGACGATAATGTTGAAGTAACTTCCGTCTGTTTGTGTTTTATTGCAGGCAGTTTAAAAGATTACAAATGGAACACAGGTCTTTATAGTGCTATTACAAAGTGTGGTGACGCCCTTGTATATAACAATATAACAATCGTATTTCTAATGCAGGCGAGTAAACTAGCCACTAGCTTAGGCAAGAACATTTCTTTCCCAGTGCCACGACGAGTATACTTGTCACCTAATATTTTTCCGCCAAAATATTAGACACTCTATTTTGATGATATGTGACTAAATATTAACCTTTATTAATTATTGTACATGTAAACCAGTTCTGGCACACGGCACATGTGTTAAAATGAGATGGTATTATTCACCATCCTTATTGTTATTGAGGTCAGTGTTCCTCCTCACATTATATGCAAGCCTCACGGTAAGCCTCATCAAACGACACCATGGTTGAGGATGATACAATTCGTCTTTAATAATTTATGCTTCTATATAGTTTAAGCAATTGTTGCTTTCATTACAGCCCTGTATGTAAACGCAAGTTACATGACAACTGGGTATTAAAGGTGAGTACAATAAACCCTCCAACACATGCTGCTCTAGAATTAGCACTGCACCAGATGTGACTTTATTGCTAAGTGCCACTATCTAAGTGACACAGGTCCATGGGCATACTTGAAATAAGTAACATCCATAAGTGTCGCTGGTTCACAGGAATATGCGAACTATGTACTAGCATGGAAAGTACTTGTCATCATTTTTTAAAATAAACACCACTTTTGAATAAACACCACACCAAGTGGCATTTAGCTCAGTTGGATTAGCTTGTGAAATTCACTGTGCTGTGCGTTGAACCGTGACTTGTTAGTCCATGGCTCGATTCAACACCGCGCCGCTCTCCTTGTGTTTCGGTTGGAGGGTCGAAATACAAGTTACTAGCACAGCACCTTTCGGATGAGATGTTAAGCCGTTGGTCCTGTGTACAACATGGCCCATGTGCACATTACAGGGGCGGATTCAGGATCCGCCGAAAGCGGGGGGGGGGGGGGCACTTTTTCAGCCCGTGTGGGTGTGGTTCCCACTTTTTTCCTGAAAAAAAGGTTATATCCCCATTTTGGTGCCCTGGTACCCTATTTTGATGGTAATTTAAGTTTTTCTTATAAATTTTGAACCTGGCGCACCTAATATAAGAGGGGGGGGGGGTTGTCAAGCCCCTCTGCGCCCCTCTTGGGTCAGTGCCTGCATTAGAAAATGCAGTGCGCTCTTCAAAAAAAAGTAGGGGATTGTCTTCTGGTATACTGCCAAATCACCACCAGAGGGAGCCCACTGGAAATAATTCCAATTTGAAATTTTGTGGGTATCCTTTGTGTTCTACAATGCCGAATAATTCAAGTAAATAAAGGTCTCCAAAACCATTACAAAGGATGCTGCAGGTCAAGATCAAGTTAGGTTTATTTCAAAAGATAGAGTACTGGCAGCAAAAGCTGAATTAATACAGTTTACATCAAAAGTATAATGTACTGAAACATTTAAACTGCAAAATGATCAGGATTGCAATTGATACAACTCATGTTTCAAAAACCCTCCAAGGAATTACCATAATGCCTGTTACCTTTACACACAGGCAACCTCTGTCTGTGCATTTAAAGCCCTTTTAAAAGCCACCATTTCCAACTTTGTTTTTCTAAATTTTCTGTAAATTTAATTTTAATGTCAAATGTGTCAAGACTTTATAGCATAATGTTCTATATGAGAAAAACATACAGTACTATGATTATTTTTAAATTACTAAATCTTCACTTTGATCCTTAATATGAATTTTGCAGTAAAAGCTCTTTTTTGTAACACAGTATCAATCATAATGCACTGGCCGTAGAAGGTGTGCTATAGAAGATATTGTTCTTTTAGGTTAAATACTTTCCTGAGCTCCGATGCTTTGCATCTTGTTCAGCCAGCAGTAATATTTCTTTCATCCTTGAAGATGTCAACAGGCTTTATGACAATCAGTAAGTATTGTGCTATAAATATATTTTATTAATATTCAATACCTAGAAATGCAATTGTCAATGAAATATAATACATACTGAAGACAACGAGATACACGCCATCATGACATGATTCAATATTTCAACATAAACTATGTTATCCTATGGATGATAACATTATTTAGGTTGATTCTTACTTGAAGTTGTTTAGTAGACCTTTCGGACAGTTGTGTATATCAATATTTTGTATTTCATATTATTATTATTGTAATGCAATGAGAGACAAGCACAAGTACACGTTCCCCTCACCCCCGTCATCAACCAAAAAAAAATATAAGAGTTAAAAAACCTGTCCCCACATATTTTTAAGTGGTGATCCCAATTTTTCGACTGTATAGTCCAAAATGCACTATATGACCATCTACAAGTTTATTATTTTCTATGGGAGGGGGATCCTTCCTCCCAAATCCACCCCCTGGTGCAGTCAGTCTTTCTGTGCTCTTCCCACTGTAAAATGGGTCTGGTCTGTGCCAGAAAGTAACAGGCTGTGAAATAGTGAGCCCAAGATACTAATCAGGACAAATTATAAAAACTACAAGCTTTCTTGCTAGTCAACCATCAAAACAGCCTCCACCCACCATAAGCACCTTTACCTGGAAATTATATTGTTTTTTAACAAGCAGCTTTTCTCAATTATTCTTTTAAACAGAACATGTCGTTCATTTGGAATTCCAAAAGGTGTCAACTGCTTCGCATACTGTGCTCGTGCCAACATCATCACAACTGGAGGAAATGACAAGATTGTTAGAATCTGGCATCCTCATATTTTCTCAAGACCCACTGGCAAAATGATAGGTCACCTATTCACTATAATTGACTTGGCTGTCAATGAGAAAGACCAGCATGTCATCAGCTTATCAACTGCCAGGGTAAGATAAAAGTCCTCAAAATCATGTTAGTAATGTCATCTTACCTCCAACTTTTTTTTTTAAATGCACATGCGTAATCATCTTGAAAACTTTATAGTCTCTAGCCTTTATAGACTGTTAATCACCACAAAGATACAAGAGGTATTTTTTTACTTGAGAATGTAAGAGTAATTTTGGAGCAAGCACTGCTCATGTGAGAGCAGTTGACGCAGCGGTTGCGGTTCAGAATCCTAATTGAGAGGTTGGTGGTTTGAGCCTCACTCACGCCAGTTGCTTGTGCACCTGAGAAATGCACTTTACTCACATTGCTTCAGTCTACCCAGCAAATTTGCTGGGAAGTAACCTGCAATGGACTAGCATCCCATCCAGGGGGAGAATCATACTCTCATCTGTTTCAAAGTTGAACTCTGTTTAACTTTGACGATCCAAATTGTAAAACTTTTTTTAACGTCGAAAGTGACCCCTTTTCCTGTCGATCGTTGTGAAAATCGTCATGTTTAAAAATTAACGATCGAAAACGCCGATTCAAATCGCCGTTTTTGGGAATAACGATCGACAGGAAAACAGGCTTTACATTATTGATGATGTTTTTGTCTTCGCAAAATCTTTTTTTGTAGATATGAACAGTCTATAATTTTATTTTACAGGTATTTAGAATCTGGGACATCCATACTCTAACAAGTTTGCAGGTTTTTACAGACAATGAGGAGCGTCCTGGAGAGAAAAGAATCCATTGCATGTGGTTTGATGAAAAGCATGAAAGGCTAATAACAGGTATGCTATACTGTATAAATAGGTAAACTTTACCTTAATACTTCCTCATTCCCTGGACGCATCTTGTAAGATGTCAATTTTCTAAATTTCAACTCATTCAAAAGTATGTTTGTTTTTCCAACCTTCTAAAAGACTGTTGCCACTTTTTAATAATAATATTAATATTTATTTGCCAACTTTATGAGTACAATCTTTTCCAGGAGCAAGTATTAAGCATAGGCTTGGACAGATAAACTGCTCTTACCCCAACATTCAATTCAAATTAATATTTATTTATTCTATTATAATATAGTCAAAGAAAACAATAATCTATAATTTAAAGAAGAGGACAATGCCAAAAAGCAAATGCTTGTGCTTTATATATAATCAAGAATCTAATTTAAGAAGGCATAAGAAGCTAGGAAATGTATTTTATGCATTTATTACCTCTTTTGTAAACTGGTCTCTTTTCCTGCATCAGATGGAGTTTGTTCAACTATATATACGTGTTTAATGATACATTCTCATCACAATTGAGAAATCTTAAGACACACCTTTTTGGTGTCTGAAGCTACAGTATTTGGCATTTAACACTTCTGTTGCCCAAACCATTCAATGTGATTAAATAGGTTGTTTTATTTTCACAATCAAGGTTCAAGCGTTCTAGACCTGTGGCCTTTGACTCGTACTATACAGGATACTATGCAAGTCCCTCATACTCATGACCGGCCTATTGTACAAGTGCTGTACAACCAAGAACTCAGCCAGGTTGTAACAGTCTGCTCAGAATCTGTTCTTAAGGTAAGTCTTTCTAAAAGATTTTTTAGAGATTAGTTGCATTATTAAAGGTATACTGCATGTCGACCTACAACTCAGCTTAACTCAATGAGGCATCATAGCTCCTGACTTTTTGGCTAAATACATCAATTTTCTTGGTATAAGGTAGTTATTCCAAAAGTAGACTGTAGAAATTATCCAAAATCAAATAGGAGAAAATACAACAAAGAAGTCTTAAAAAAATCTGATCAGCCAACAATTTGAAACAAATTTAGCATAGGGAATATAGCAATTTTATTTTAGGCCTAATGTTTAAACTTAAAAAAAAGTCAGATTAAAGTCAGTTATCTGATTCTACCCCTGTGGTTCAAGGGAGGTTTTGCAAATTTACGAAAAACAGTAATGAAAATGGATACATCAAACTAACATTTTTTGAAGTTGCTAAATATATTAAAAAATATGTGAGGTCTCACCACAAAATGACTCGCATTGTAGGTGAAATCAAATTGAAATAATCACCAAAATAGATCTGAAGTTAAGTTTTTGAAAAATTTTGTTTTAATTAATTTTGAGTACTATGGTACAAGCATATCATTATAATATACTTTTAAGTCAGTTGTCATGCAGGTAGATTTTCTACAGTTGATAGTCTTGTTTCTATATTTTTAGTAGGCTTTATGGGTGATTTTCTCAAATCCATGTTTGCATACATGAGAACTTCAAATGCTCATATCTTTGGATCTACTTATCCAATGAATGTCACTTAAAGTTTAGATTACACCTTATATTGTGATCTATTAGAAGGTACCAATTAACTCAATTTTGATTTTCCTACCATGAGACTCACTTTGTGGTGAGACCTCACATATATCAAATTTTCTACCTACGAATGATTGATGATCGTCCTAAAATATCGACCAACTACGACTGACATTCAAGGTGTTTTATTAAAACATTACAGGAATTATGACGTTTTCGTTTTCATTATTCGTAAAGTTGCCAAACCTCACTACTGTCATTTTTTCAGGTATGGGAACTAGAAACGGGCAAATCAGTTTATTCAGTGTCTGAAGCCCATGGTACCAACATTGAGATCACTGCCATTGCTGTAGATGCTACTGGGTATAGGCTCGCATCTGGTGCTGTGGATGGTAGGCAAATTTTTATATTAGACCTTCCAAGTCTCCAGGATTGTAGTGAAGTCGGGGTCCAGGAATTATCAAATTTTCTTCCGGAATTTAGTTTTCTCCAGGAAATTCTCCACATTTTGAAAAATATTTACAATTAGACCATATTTTTTGCCTATTATTTCAAAATATTGGTTGATAATAAGGAAAAAAGTAAAGTTTAGTTTGTGGTTTTTTTATGAAGGTTGCCTACCTTAATAGTGACAAAATCAAAACTACTGTTTCATCATGTTTTTAAATAAGGGTATTTTACACACATTTTACGAAGTGTACACATTACGAATGGTGTACGGACGACCACAAGAAAATCTCCAGGAATATTGTTTTTAAAACTTCGAACCTCTGTTTTATATGACTAAAAATGTTCATCTAGTTTGAAGATACGATAATATAAATTCCAATTTTGACAAACCAAAAATGTTAACTGACCTGACTGACAGTCGCCGATTCACGAATATGAGCCCACTTACTGAGTCATGTACCCTGTGGTTAAGTGGCCACCACCTACCGGTGAGTGGGTTGTTTAAAAACCTAGCTCTCAATCTGAAGAAGACCTATGTTTAGGAAGGTTGAAATTGTCAGTGAGGTCATTTAAAGTGTTTGGGTCAAAATTGAAATGTATTCATATTTATTTTAGAGAAATAAAAAAAAATAATACTGGAATAAAAAATTGTTATCATGAGGGTAATAAATATAAAATAAATTTAATGCTAGGTTTATGTTTACATCCCTGGTGACAATGGCAATTCTGGCCAAAAAATGGTGCACCATGGGATTTTTTAATACTAGGTTTATGTTATATTTCTGGTGGCCACAGGGCAGCCATGATTTCATTGACTGCTTAATGTTTTCTTTTTGGCTTTGCCTCTTTATGTTTCATGTCGCACTATTAAACTACCTCAAAGTTTTGTTACAACCTATTACAAAGTTTTGCACAACATTCATAATTTCTACATCCTATGAGATTGCTACTCCCAAGTAGGCCTAAATGTTTGTACCTAAGTCAGCCAATTACTGTAATGTCATACAAGATTGACAAATTTCTTTATTTAATCACATACACTATTGAATATTTATACAAAATAATACATAAGTAATTATTCTCTTTTATTTTTATAAGATTTTTCTCCATATTCTTCTGCTTCTGGCAATTATCATTATCTAAGTAATTTTATTGTAATATTTTAAATTACTAAAATCAGGATCAGTAAAAGCTTCTATAAGACATTATTAATGGCCAGAATATACTACAGTATTAGTTATTAGGTGCAGTTGGGTGTGATACGAATTATATCTAGTTGAGGAGTCCAACCCTGATACAAACTTCGAGACTAGTGTAATTTGTATCACACCCTACCCAGCCAAATAACGATTTTATCATACCAACTAACCCCCATACAAACTATGAAGCAACATGAAGAAGGTTAGATTCAGTTTAACATCAATTGCAAATCTGCACAGTGTACAATGCTAAGGGTAGATATTGTTTATTTGTTAATTGTTTTAATTTTAGGATCAGTAAAAGTTTGGGACTTCGGTAGCGGTCAAGAAATCCGCATGTGGGATGCAGATCGAACGAATGAAGATGATAGCGCCATCGTTGGATTGCAGTACTGTGATGTGAATGGACATAGATGCATACTTGCTAGTGGGTGGAATAACAAAATACGATTACTTGAGGTACAGAATTATATTTAGATTCGAATTTGAAGTAAAAAATTTCAGTATTTTTCAAAGTAATTTAATCAAAGTATTATTTTTCATATTATTTTCATATAATACATACCCTACTTTTTGAATAAATAAATTATCCAAAAAAAAAAATCAAAAAAATTTTGATCGTTAATTTTGAAAAATGACAATTTAAAAAGCGGTTGACAGGAAAAGGTGTCACTCTCGATGTTAATCCAGCATAAAAAAAAATAACGATTTTGATTTTCAAAGTTCAAAGTTATCGATTTAAGTGTAAACTTTTTTTTATAAGGCAGCATTGCCCACGGCAAGCATTTACAGGTTTGGGGTCTAGAAATAAATCACACATTTTGTTAATTGCTACTTGTTAACATGAAATATACAATTGTCTAACTACTAATATAAAAATTGTAGTTTGAAAGTTCTTTAAATTTTTTTAAGGCAATTTAAATCAGTATCATAGACATACGAATTTCTTTGCACACAGCATAGTAAAAAGTGGAAATTTAGTCCAATGTGATTTGAATTTTGTTGTTAAGTATTTAACTTTTTATAACGATTCAAACGTTGTTTCAAATTGGTGTTTTTGAAATGATGATTGACAGGAAAACAGACTTTACTTATCATGTTGATAGTATTAACTACACTGAACATCATGAGGGATTATGTGGTGGCTGCATCAGTTATGCCACCCTTAAACTGTGAGTCTGAACATGAACCCTAAGTGAAAATAAAAAAAAATATTAATTATTACTTATTGCTGATAATTTAAAATTAATTTGTAACTTTGCAGGACAACCAAGAGAGTAGAGACCTAATCATCTATCTAGAGTTCAATGACCTCTACCAACAACCGATGTCCAAACGTGGAAGTGCTAGTAATTCGGTAAATGCATTCACCAAGTCAAGTCCCCTGCCCTCCATCAGCAATGCACAAATTACAAGTTTACGTAAAAAGGTAGGTTTAAATATACGAATACTGTCAACTTTGCGCATTGTTTTTGCCGAGCAGGTAATGCAGAGGAACCGTGAACCATAGCAAAAAATCCACTTGCACCATGGTTCTGGTGGTGGAATAAGTCTTCTCGAGACTATAAACCATAGGCCCAGTGTACACAAACAGCTCATCATTGAGTAGAGTTTTTTATTTGTTTAACATTATAAAATAAATTCTCTTTGATTTTTGCAGGATAATATTCTACTATCAAATGAGATCAGTTGTTTAGCCTGCAATCCTCCTGGTCATGTAGTGACTGGTTGTACCAATGGTAACCTTATCCTATGGAACCTTACAGATGGAACAGTCAACAAACTGTAAGTTACCCTTTGAAAAAAGTAACACCATCTGACTAGGTAGATCTACCATGTTAATTTACTAGGGTGATCTACTAAGAACCACAGGGAACTACCTAGTAAGGAAGTATATAATTACTGTAGATCCCTTTATGTTTGCGCGCCCTAAATTTTCACGAATTTCGCGATGACTTGACGATTGCGAAAATTAAAGGCCGCGAAAATCTCAAAGAAAAATATAGGAATTTATACTGTGTAGGTCGAGGTTGCGCGCGAAGGCCGATGCTAAGCCTACCTAGTCAGGCTGAGAAGATTGTCTAAAAATAGTTTTATTTTGTGAAAATAATAATTGTGGCACTATTCTAAGATAGAAATGTTTTCAATGTAACTATCATAATAATTTCGGTTGCAAAATCACCCTATTCGTCGGTTTAAAAAATCGTAGTTTGAAGGCAAAGTTCGAAACATTTTTCATAAACTTAAAATTACTGGAAACTGCCATTTTATAAAATAGGTTGCGCTATACACTAAAAGGTCGAATGCTTCTCACAGTAAACACATGTTCATTGAAAAATAATTTGCAAGATAAATTATCGATGAGAATAATACCGAAATCCAGTTTTTTCGAAACAGCATTTCGCATCAGTGGTCAATAAATCATCGTAGCCTACTGGAGGCCAGAAATTGTACGTGGCAATGGGTGAATAAAATCATAGAAATTGTTAACTGAAAACGGCTTAAACCTAGGCCTAGTGCCTAGCCAGAGTCGGCTGGCGATCGCGATACTAGCGTGATACTGATATATCTCGCGCGCGATACTGTAACCTTCAGGTAGGTTCCTATAAACATTGTTTACCTTTATGGTACATCAACTAAAAATTAGTTTCCGAACAAATAACTGATTTATGTCCAACGCAATAACAGGTAAAAATCGCGAAAATTATTGTGTTTTGGAAACGCCCCATCGTGAAAATAAAAGTCGCGAAATGTTAAAAATTATAAGATCGCGAACATTTAGGGCCGCGAAAATAAAGGGATCTACAGTACCCCGTCTGATGATGTTATTAATGCCTTAAGGTTTTTTTTAAATAATGGCTGTATTTTCCTATGTATACTTGGTAGTATTCCTTGATATGATAATTTTACAGGGTTAACCCTGTTAACAACCTTTATCTACCTTGTCACTACCATATCTACCATGTTAACAGAGTTATTTTGGCAAAGGGTATCCTCTATGCTGCAAATACTTAATGACTCTGGTATAAGCCCACTCACTAGTTGAATTGTTTACTCTACAAATGTTTAAAACCTGAGTATAAGCCCACCCAAAAATAGACTTTATGTTTTAAGTTATAGTGAGTTTATACTTAAGCCGCAATTGCACTAGATTTAAAAAAGAGAATATTTTATTAAGACCATTGGTAACATTTCAAGGTTAAATTTTGCCGTTGTTCGATTATTTTTCATGGTTAGTTTTAGCATAAGCTATGGTAAAACTTGTAAAATAAACATGTTATTCAAGGTTAATACTCATGGATTGCCCAAGTGACCAATTAAGCCCATTCTGCAATATGACTCAGTAATTTTACCCGAATCGCATTAGACTTTTTAGGCCAGTTAAACTAACTCGTAAATTTCACTCCGGAAAACTAACCGGGAGACGGGGTTAAATATACAGAATGGGATTTCCTAGGTTGTCCGCATGGGGCAATTTCAGGTCAGACTAACTCTTGAATCTGTTAGTTTTACTGTAATAAATCAAGTGTAAGTGGATTCCATGTTCAATATAGTGGGCTTATACCAGGGTGTACGTCCACATCACACACTGACTAATTCCATGTTCCAGGTTATTGGGCTTATACCAGCGTGTATGTCCACATCACACACTGGGATTTCATGTTCACTTTAGTGGGCTTATACCAGATTATATGTCCACATCACACACTGACTAATTCCATATTCCAGGTTATTGGGCTTATACCAGGGTGTATGTCCACATCACACACTTACTGGGATTCCATGTTTAAGGTTATTGGGCTTATACCAGGGTGTATGTCCACATCACACACTGGGATTTCATGTTCACTTCAGTGGGCTTATTACCAGGGTAATGTCCACATCACACACTGACTAATTCTATGCTCAAGTTTATTGGGCTTATACTAGGTTTTATGTCCACAGCACATATTGACTGGGATTCCATGTTCACTTTAGTGGGCTTATACCAGTATGTCCACATTACACACTGACTGAAATTACATGTTCAATGTATTGGGGTTATAGGATATATGTCTACATCACACACTGACTGCGATTCCATGTTCAGGTTTATGGGTTTATACTAGGTTTTATATTCTGAATTGATTTTTCCTTGTTCACTGATTGGTTAAAATCGCGTCACATGATCAAACATAATCCAACTAGCGAAGTACTATTTACGGATCCGTAAATAGTAAAAGACTATTTACGGATTCTGTCCCAATTTCAACACCAGGTGGCGCTATCGTATGTGACCCAGCGCTGGGTACCGGTTGGCGACCGCAGTGTTTCAACATGGCTTCGGCGGGATTTGGAGGCGACGAAACAGGCGATAAAATTATTACTAAGCCTACCCCAAGATTTAAGCTTTTAAATGATGAGGATATGACACATTTTATCGACAGTGCCGACAGTGACAACACTAAAAAACAAATAAGGTACAGTCTATCAGTTTTTGATGAGTTTTGTAAGCAGGCTGATGTCAATTACAGTAGCCTTGATAGTGCTGCGCTGGATGGGTTTCTGTCGAAGTTTTACGCAGGCGTTAGAAATAAACAAGGAAATCTGTATAGCAAGAAGTCGATCCAAGCAATTAGATTTGGATTACAGCGTCATTTTCTGTCACAAAGAGGTGTAGATATTGTAAAAGGCTTAGAATTTCCTGTGTCAAATAAAGCATTTGAAGCACCATTGGTTAGGCTGAAACATGAAGGGAAAGCTGTGGTAAAGAAGCATCCACCAGTAAGTAAGCCCGATATGGACCGGATTCAAGCTAGTCTAGATATCGATACAGCCAGTGGTCTACAAAAGAAGGTGTTCGTAGACACCATGGTTTATTTTGCGAACCGCGGAATGGAAAACCTAAGAATGATGAAACCAGAGGACTTTGTGTTGCATAAAGAAGCAGAAAATGGAAGAGAATTTTTCAGTCTGAAAGATTTTGGCACAAAAAACCACCCAATGGATAATAAAGAAAGTCAGGGAGGAAGGATGTATGACAGAAGAGGGAACCCTCGTTGTCCAGTCGCAACGCTAAAAAAGTACATGAAAATGTTAAATCCCCGATGTCAGTTTATGTGGCAACGACCAAAGAAGAATGTAACAGAATCCGATGATGTATGGTATGACAACTCGCCTCTAGGCAGAGATACTCTTCAAACTATGATGAAAAATATCAGCACGGCTGCGGGTTGCTCATATGTATACACTAACCACTCTCTCCGCGCTACTACTTGCACTCTTCTTGATTATCACGGTTGTGTCAGTCGTGACATAATGACTGTATCTGGCCATCGATCGGAGACTTCGATCAAGTACTATGTAAGTACAAGCGAAGAAAAAAAAAGAGATTTCGGACATAATTTCATGTGCTCTTAACGAACCAGGTCCATCTAATGCCGGTGATTTTGAGCCTTTTGAAGACTCGCCTATCAGTTTAAGCCAAGTGGAACAAGTATTGAAAGACTTATCTAAAAGTCCCACTGTTCTTCAGGATGTCAGCAACACTGTTTGCAATGTGAGCAACCAGAATCCATCAGCCTACAATTTTCATGGCTGCGTGGTGAACATCTATAACATTAACAAAAAGTAACAAACAAAATGAACCTCGAAATGTAAATATATTGAAGTTATGTAGTCTAGCTGTTGTTGTTACACTGTTAAGGTTGATGACATTGCATCTGACCATTGACTGTTCAATTTTTGCAACTTTACAAGTTTTGAAATATTTTATATTATGTGAACTAGTGGATGTTATTGTTATGGTGACTATGACTACCAAGACCACAAAGTATCATCAAGTGGTAAGTTTAGAATCCATTATTCAAACCAATCAATGAACTTGAAAGTATGAATTCAGTATATAAAACAAATATATACTGAGATGAAAGGCTCTGGATTAAAACTATGGGTCCCTCAGTGACTGCAAAAGTACTATTTGCTTTGGGGCTGCGCCCCTCAGCAAATAGTACTTCTGCAGTCACTTTGGGACCCATAGTTTTAACCAGAGCTTTTCATCTCAGTATATATTTGTATACTAATTCTATAAATAAACCACATTATAAGTAGACTATTGTAAGTTAAAATATTAAACCAAAACTATGAAAATCATGTTTGTTGCAAAAGTAAGAGGAATGTGATGTACAAGTAGACCAGGGTCTATCAAATATTGTATGTGGGGGGGGGGGGTGCCTTGAACCATAAACCAGCATGATGCCTGGGGAGCTTAGGCTTTAGGCTTGTTAATCCCCTTCATATAGTTATAGATTTGCACATGGATGCTGTGATGATGCAATATTGAAGCGTTGTGCATAATGACTTTTCTTACATTCATTCCGAAACGAGACAACTCTTTCTAAACTCGTTCTAGTGGTGCAGAGATGTTTACGCGATTTATAAAATTGGGATGCTCATTTCATACTGCTGACCAAGTTCATGAATTTTAATTTGACAAGCAAAAATCTCCCTTCCCCTTCCACGCTAAACCTACCCAGTGATGTTCATTTTTTGGGAGAAGGTATTCTTTAGTTCATTTTTAAAATGTATACTTTTATTTATACTTCAAAGCTTATTCCAGGTCATTCTAATAATGCCATATTTTAGTAATAACATACAGTACATTTGTATGCTAAGTACTACAAATTTGACGTAAAAAGGTTACATAGGTCATAATGCTTCTACTTAATGCAACACCGTGATATAAATACTGAACGAAGATTAGTAATTACAACTCAAATGTTTAAGTTACGATACCTTAAGGGGAATGCTAAACAAAGTTCATCAATATCATTAATATTTATTATAATTTATATTCTACATCAAACACTTAGCTGCACTGATTGGTTCAAAAAGCGGCATGTGATTAAAAATATTCCTACTATTGCAGCATGTTGACGTCACTTTGAGAAACAGTATACTATTATCAAAGTGATGTCACATTTATGACGTCACTTTCCAATATTGTCAAATATTTGGCAAAATAACATCACTGACAATTGTGATGTTTACACAGTAACAAGTGCTTCTAGGCATTTTCATCAGTTAACTGATGATGATATAAATGAATTTATCAATTCAGTAGACAGTGGAAACACCCAAAAGCAAAGAAATATGGTGTGTCTGTTGTCCAAGTATTCTGTGGAGATTATGGAGTGAATTTTGAGGATGTAGGCCAGAGCCTAGTACTGTAGTGTAGGCCTCGATCGCTCCTCTCAAAGCTTATGAGAAAGGTAGGCCTATGCCTAAGTATGGGCCTAGCCTGAGCCCTTCATTTTTAAGGTGTTCAAAGCTGCACCCCTCAGTGAATAGTACTATTTGGAGGCACCTCTGCCCACAGTTTTACCCAGAAACTCTCACAGCAACATATATTTGTCTACTATAGTCTCTCCACATCTTCAGCAAAGTGATATCAAAAGCTTCTTCACACTTAGAATAATAAGTAGAACTAGCATTACCTGTCAGCATGACTAAAGACTTATAGGTTTATAAATTCCTCAAATGAAGTTCTGTTAATTAAATAAAAACCATCACACAAACACAGTATACCTGCCAACTTTGTTTGGCTCCAATGTGCGAGGTAAAAAACTATGGCCCCACTACTAGGCTGCATCTTCTCCTATTTCGATCTGACAAGCAAAAAAAGGTAATCCGACCATTTTTAGGTCGTTTCTGCCCAAAATATCGCTGTTTGGGGGGGGGGGGGCGTTTTTGCCGAATTTGGCTCTCTATTGCCTCTTGCGTGAGAAAGACTAATGAAATAACTTTTTATGAGTGAGAATTCTGCTAATGCGCGAGAAAAATTATTTATGCATGAGACGTCAAAAATAGGCTCCAATGCGTGAGACTCACGCATAATGCGTGAGAGTTGGCAGATACAGTATAATACAGTATATGGATTGAAACAAGAGCACTGCATTTCGGGGTGTAAAAATCATTCTACCCTTAGTGGGATACATCATATTAACATTCTAAGATATTTTTGTAGTTTTCACAAGGCAGTTTGGAAGAGAAAAGTAGCTAAAAACCATTTAAAATTTTTAGAATGTTCATTCATACCATACACACCAAAACTATTATTAGAAAGGGATGAACATATCTTAAATTGAAAAAATAGTGTATTATGTCAGCCGTAACAGGAATCTCACTCACGATCTCTGCCGTACTAGAATGGTTGTTAAACGATGTCTTAACTGGTGGTACCACTAAGGTGTGTGATACTTTCAATTCTATTTTAGAGTTCTTGGTATTTTGTACTGATCAATGCTGAAGTGCATTTTTGGTTTTGTGGGTTTAGACAACACCCTGGGGTGTAACATAGAAAATGGAGATGAACATTCATTGGAAATGGTGTCTAATTAATGTGTAAAAAATGTCCTAAAAATGCTGGACACTTTAAAAGTTATGGTCACAACACTCCAACAAGAAGAACATGAATGAGCAGTGAACATCAACCTGATTGCATAAATCTGGTTGAAGGAATCCATTTTAATGAAAACAAATGTAGAGAAGACAAAACCGAATAAAAAGAAAAAAACATAGACTTAAACAATGAAAAAGTATAATTGATAAATTTTGGACGATACATATTGCATACAGTAGTAAGGTGCTGTACTCTATGGACAACCTCAACATTCTAAACACTTAACTTTAATGGGCGTTTGAGATAATGATTGCACAGTACACCGGGAGAAAATTGCCTACTCTGTTTCAAAGTGTGGATTGCATTCATGAGTCCAGGACCAAAGGCTTAATATCTCATCCGAACGGTGCCTTATTAACATATATTTTGATTATCAGGCCAAAACGCAAGAAGAGTGCTGATGGATTTGAACCAAGAACTGTGGATCTTTATGATTTAGCACACTCCACAGCGACAACTACCAGTTAAGCCAACTAAGCTAACTAAACTACCACTTTAAAGATCGTAACATTAGGAGCAACTCAGGAAGGAGATAAACTAACAACCATATGTGGCAGAGCCAAGCAAAATGAGGCATAAGTCGAAATATTGAAAATAGAGTTATTTTTAGATTATGAAACTATACTTAACATAACAACAATAAGTTTAAAATGATGTTTCCTTGCGAAGCTATCAACAAGTCAATTTCAAATATTTAAAATTTTGAGAAAACTGCATGGAAAACTCTCGAACTAGCGAGCCGTGTTAATTCAAATAACTCTCTATTACGAGCTATTGTTTTGGCCAATTAACAACCCGCTGTGTCCATCCCTTTGATCTATAGGCACGGTACCGACAATCCCGCCCTCAATACCAGTCCTTAAGTCTTAGACTCCAAACCTGTCGTTTTTATGTTGAGCTATTTTTGTATTTTTAAA
>JAOTQE010039118.1:0-10042 GCA_025631205.1 Nesometra sesokonis
AAGAAAATGCAAAAGTACCTTTTATTAGAATTTTTTGAGGGTTACATAGGATATATGTCATATAAAGCCTGTACTATTACATTAATTGTAGAAAATAATTAAAAATATGAAACATGGCTCAGATAAAGCAGAAAGAACAGAATCAGGGTAAATATCAAAATCAAGCATGACAGTGACTAAGGTGCAGGAGTAAAGCCCCATTCCCACTTAGACAAACCTGGTTAAAACTATTTACGAATTGAGTTCACGAGTATGTGAGTACGGGTAAAGTCGTCACAAATGAATCATAATCATATTCATGATGATCATGAAGTATTCGTGGATTGATCGAGATTCATATTGTTATTTACGAAGGTTTTGAAATATTCAAAACTTTTGCAATTGCCAACGAACTTAAAGTTCGTAAACCATTGTGAAGCAATTGTGTATATTCTTAATGTCATATATAGCAAAAAAAACATGTCATAATTAGGTGGGCAACCTCATATAAACCGTTCGCATACTTCGGAAATACTTCGCAAACAATTTGCATTTATGGACATTTGCGAAAGCTGATTGTTAACTTGTTAAAAGTCGCAACTATTTGTAAAAGATTTGCAAAACATTTGTCATACTTAATATATAATCGTAATTGTTTGCAAATAAATCATAAAAACTTTGTGTTCGCTTACATGTTGTAAGGCATTCACAAAGCTGTCGTAAATATCTGTTTGAATCGTAAGTATTCTTAACTAATTGGCAGCAGTCATAATTTTGTAGGTAACTGGTGTTGTGATTACGAACTTTGATTTCAAATTACTGTGGGAACAGGGCTTAAAATTCTTTGTCAGTGACTGCACCTAGACATATTTCTAGGGTTAATAACAAATCCAAAATAATGAATTAAGTAAATTACCTCGATCATCATATCCACCTCTATGGTAATCGTGGCCACCATCTCGACTATATCCTCTATCACCATAGCCATCTCTATCTCGTCCATAACTCCTATCGCTTCCATAATTCCTATCGTTTCCGTAACCCCTATCGCTTCCATAACTTCTATCGCTTCCGTAACTCCTATCACTTCCAAAATTCCTCTCACTTCCATAACGATCGCCATAGCCCCTATCATTCCTATAACCACGGTCGCCCCCATATCTGTCTCTCCCATATCCCTGATCTCGGCTCCCATACCCTAAAAAAGAATTTATTTCATTTGTTATTTTGGAAACTTCTAAAAAATAATATAAATTCTAAGAAAAATTTAAATACAGTAATTTTTGCATTTATATGTCTGCTCAGGTCAAAAAAATGCATGTTACTGAGAGTAGCTATTAAAAAAAACCGACAGTACCTGTTTCTGGATGCACTGTTCTGTCATAAACTTTAATTTCATTTAATTTAAACAATAATTTCCATATTATAAAAACCAAGAAGGTAGGCCTCAAATTTTGCCTTTGCATGAGCAAAATCAGTTTGATTTAATTTTAAAGGGCATTAGTGGCATAAAAATGGTAGATGAGGCCATGTTGCACAAAATATATCCCCAAACATGAGAATAAGATGCACTGAGGCAAGGGGCGACATTAATGATCATCAAGTTTTTAAGGCATTGAGGCCAATTGAAATGAAGGCATCTGCCTTGGTTATATTAAGGCCTGTAAAGCTGGGCACTCACTACGTTGTGCGACGGTCGCACGACTAAACTGTCGCTTTCTGTGTGCGAGGTTTCTAGACATGACAGACAACGGTCCTACTACAGTCGACCAATAAACCATCGCTTCCTGTGTGTGTGTGGTTTTCAGATGCAATGACCAACATCGGCTGATGTTGTTTTTTAGTGATTTCCCTGTTGAATCACTAAAAATACCGTCGGCCGACAAGTAAAAGACTCTCATCATGTCTGGCAACCACACACACAGGGAGCGACAGTTTAGTCGTGTGACCGTCGCACGACAGTGATTGCCCTGCTTAAGGTAGTTACTAAAAACTATGCCTTTATTATTCTATGAAGATGAGATGCTTGATAGAACTGACTAGATGGTTATCTATGGCTAGGTATGTTACCGTCATAACCACGATCTCGGTTGAAACGATCACCACCATTACCATAAGCGTACTCATTTCTATAACCTCGCTCTCGATAACCTGTAAATTACACCAAGAAGTGGAATCTGTAAAAAGTTCATCAACAACTAATACAGGATCTGAAAGGCCCACGAATCGACTTCAAGTAAGAAAGTATAATGCATACTTCAAGCAATGAGATACATGCCATTGTGACAGGATTCAATATTTCGACATAAATTATGTCATCATTAGGAATGCCCGATGATGATGACATAATTTATGTCGAATATTGAATCCTGTCACAATGACGTGTATCTCATTGCTTGGAGTGTGCATTATACTTTCTAATTCCTGATGATGACATAATTTATGTCGAAATATTGAATCCTGTCACGATGGCGTGTATCTTATTGCTTGGAGTATGCATTATACTTTTTAACTAATACAGGATTATGGAATTTTTACCCAAAATCATTTTACACCCAAGAGTGCTTGAAGTTTCCATTATATGGTAAAATCAATGTTTTCTAAAGGACATATGTATTACTTTGGGAAAGGAAATGTTCAATACACAACTGGGTGAATTGCTTGGAAAACCAGCACTTTATAAGAAAAAACAGAGAGCAATGTCATGCCAAAACCACCAAGTTGTAGAAAAATTAAAAATTGTGTTATTGTTAAAACTGTATTACACTTTTTATAAGCTTTAAAATGAGGGGTGATTTAAGAAAATCGGACATTGGACAAAATATCCAAAAAAATTCCTTTGTATGTGTTTATATTTCCTGTTGTTTATTTGCTTATTACTCAAAAACTTCCTGTGCAACAACTTGGTGGTTTTGCCATGACTAGCCTCAAATTATTACTGAAACTGAAGTCTGAACCTTAAGACTGTAAGGGAAATATGTTAAAACACTTCAGATGAAGACAGACTAAATAAAGCAACTGAATTTCTTAATTAACATAAAAAGAAAACGTAGTGATTATTGCTTGTAGCCTTTTCAAATGTTTACAATTACAGCATCATTAAAATGTTGTAAAATATTATGCAAAAAAATTATCAATATTATTTAGTTAAACTGCTTTCATCATGTACTTTTTATGAATAATTAAATGTGTACCTACCATCACCATCTCTGTCGTAGCCACCTCTATCTCTATTATATCCTCTGTTATCATAACGACGATCATCTCTTGGAGGCGCTACATAAAAGCAAATATAAAATATAAAGCAACAACTTTTCAACAATTACTTTTATTATTACCAAATACATTTTTCTCAACACTTTCAGGTTGAAAAATACACCATACAAAGCTTATTTAAGGGGCTTAGGGAGAGGTACCATTAAGTCATTAGAAACGTTAAGAAATGTTTAGAGATTTGAAAGAAAGCATGCCATGTAGGTTCTCAAATGGCATATTTAATTTAAATTTATTAGCTACTGATAGCATACAGTGGCAGATAAAGAGGGCGCTCTTTTCCAGGTCCAGGTGGCCGTGGTTGCCGGTATGATATTGACAAACAAAAAATAAAGCTATTTCCCCATTTTGCGTGTTCTGGTACCCTGTTTGCCTCAAATTTATGTCTATTTGTGCTCCAAATATAAGGGGAGCGCAACTACATTTTGCCAATAATAGGGTGGGGGCACCAAGTTTGATGGAGATCGGACCAAGGAACTGGGAGTAGATGAACAAACAAAAAAAAAAACATTGCTCAAATTATAGTGTGATTAAGATTTAACTTAAACTGACAAATCTTGTGTTTTGAACATTAGATTTTCTTGGTATGATGAAAACTATAATAATATTGTTGAAAAGTTTGTAGAAGAAACTAACCATCATCATAACTGTCAGGTGTTGATATTGGCCTGTCCCAGGATCCTTCACTTCTACCCGCACGCTCTATATAGCATAAAAAAAAACATGTAATAATACATTTCGACTTATATATTGCATAATTTTAAAGCCTCTATTTAAAGAAACATATAATGTATTTGCTTTGTTGTCATGTTTTTGAATTACACTTTTAATTCTGAAAGTTAAATAAAGTCAAATCAAATTCTAAAATTGAATGTTTATTGAGAAGATATTGTGTACTGAGTGTCAGTGGCTTTATTGAATACTGTAGATCCCTTTATGTTCGCGCACCCTTAATTTTCGCGCATTTCGCAATGACCTGATTCACGAAAATTAAAGGCAGCGAAAATCTCAAAGAAAAATATAGGGAATTTACCATGTGTAGGTCGAGGTCACGCGCAGTAATTCTACGTGGCAATGGGTGAATAAAATCTTGGAAATTGCCAAGTGAAAACGGCTTAGGGCCTAGCCTGGGAACCATTGTCGGCTCATGACCGCGATGCTAGCCTAGGTCAGGTACTGTAACCTTGAGGTAAATAACAGGTAAAAATCGCGAAAAATTATCGTGTTTTGAAAACGTCCCATTGCGAAAATTAAAGTCGCGAAATGATAAAAATCGTAACATCGCGAATATTCAGGGCCGCGAAAATAAAGGGATCTACAGAAATCCGTTTATCACCTGTGTTGTATGCACATGGAGGTATGATTTGCATTGCGAGGTCTGGTGGAGAGATATTTTCTTTACTTATTATAATATTGCTGGGGTGTTGTGTTGTGGCGAATTTTTGGAAATGGCAAAACGAGGCAGGTGTACATTTGGCTTAGGCTTTATAGAGGCTGTAATTTTGGATTATGGAGTGTCTTGATCAAAGAAAGCACACAACTTAATTAAGGTGTGCTAATTAAACTGTAAGTTTAATAGTATAGTGGCAAGCAGGTTAGCCTCAGTAGTATGTCTTATGGACAATATATGAAATTAAGTAGCCATTATGCCTGTATACGATATTTTGTTTGTGATTGTGGTGATATGAGATTGCATTTTGTTGCCAGTATTGAAATGTATTATGTTGTAGACTATTTTGATTAACTTTAATAGGATTGCCGTTTGTGCCGATTTGAAGATGTAGAAATGTTGCTTCAATTGGGAAGACAAAGACTGTAAATAATTCCCAAATAAGCTCTTAAGTAAATGATGCACCAAACATATTAAAATTAATATTAAATAAATAAAATCTAACTTACCATCTTCACCTCCTGAAACAAAAATAAAAAGGAAAGGTAGTATATAATCCTCCAATAAAATATATGGCTAAGTGTCTATGCAACATAATAACACTCACATGGTTTTTATAAAAGAAGACATTGGCACAATTAGACAATCGTAAATGTTAATACTTTTAAATTTCATTATTGATAAATTTATTTGTTTTTTTTTCATTATTACAAATTAGCTTATTTAACTTATTGCAAAATGAATTAAATACAATACATTGGTACTTATAAAGTGTAATGCATACTTTAAAAAAAAATGATAAACACAACAGCTTCACAATGATTACCCCCAGTCATTGGAAGACCTATGGAATACAATCCATTTCATAATGTTGCAGCTGTATTCAGCGCATATGACATTTTTACCTCCCAGGTACCCACTTATACTCCTGGGTGGAGAGAGGCAATGTGGATAAAGTGTCTTGCCACAAGAACACAAACAGCCGACCAGAGTGCGATTCGAATCACTGACCTCATGATTGGAAATCCGAAACGCAACCGCTACGCCAACTGCTTCCACATATATGATGATATTCTGCATAAACCTAGTCCTAATTAACAAGACTCCAGGAATGAGAATAAAAACATGGCATCAGTCAGGCTTCCCTGAACTTCTTGATTAAAAAAGGAGCACCTTACCTCTACCACCATAACCACCACCTCCACCCCTTCTCCAATCACTTGAACTGCGATCTTCTCTACCACTATCCCCTTGGTGGCCTGCTAGATCTACACGTATTCGCCGATTTCGTAAATTTTCATTGCTGAGTTTCAGTGCTGCCATAAGCGATTCCATGTCACCAATCTCTGCATAACCAAATCCCTTCAAACGACTACCTTCACCATCTCGCGGCAATCTCACTTGTGTGACCTGATTAAGGAGGAGGTTAGTAGGTGTTACAAATTATTAAAATCAAACTTGCCTATATTGAATCCATAGTGGAATTACTAAAAAAAAAAAAAAAAAAAAATTGACTTATTACAGATAGTTAACTAAGCGATCTGGCATGATCCTTAGAACTTTGTTTCTAATTTCAATTTTCATGTTCCTGTGTGCAAGCTTTGTGTTAATCATTTGTTAAAGTTCATTTTTTTTGTGTTAATGTTTGCTAAAATGGTATTTTTCGTCATGTTGCTCATTTTTATAATAATTTAGTACAACTTTTCCCAGATATTGATATTTTGAACTGCAATATTTCAACTTTTAATGTAATAAATAAATAAATTTTAAAACAAATTGGACTTGGGCAAAGGCGACTTGGGTAAGAATAATCTTTTTAGATTCTGAGTACTACCCTATTTGTGTCCGGAATTAGAATTATTGAAGCGAAGAGTAAAGGCCACTCACATCAATGCAACAGAGCAATGTGACAGGTGATAGTGATGATGCGACACGACACAAGCCCTCATATTGCTAAAAATGCGCAACAACCATGCTAGACCTCTCTGGGTTTGTCATAATTTTCTAATCCTGATCGCGCTGCTGTATGCAGGCCTAACATATCCCTTAAGCTATCTGTCCCCATGGAATTCACGGCCCGCAGCCACTGCGCATTCTGGGCCTAGGCCTCATTTTAATTACAATTCCCACAAACGATTTTAATTAAACATCTGTGCACTACTTGTGCTGGGGTCTGTTAGCAACTTGTTAGTCATATTCTAAAATATGTTTTAAAGTAATAATTCACTGTTTTTAAATGAAACAATACTTTTCTCTGTCACGCGACACCCTAGGGAAGAACGTTGCACAACAACGTGACATAAGTTAAAACTTGAATTTTCAACTTGAAAAATGTTGTACCGCTTGTTGTGCGATGATATATTGCTACAATGGAAGGAACTCTTTGCTATTTCTCGAAATCAATGCTTTGTCGTGTCTTGTATAGTCTGCCGCATCACTTTGTCATGAAGATGCGAGTGCCCCATTAAGTGGTGCTATTATTTTCAAATGCTTAGGTTTGTCAGCCCACTAGTCGACATAATCAAGAAACAAAAAATAGTACCACCACAAAACACAATAGGTAATATCCCTGCCAACTGAATGGTTGATTTTTTATAATGTGACATATGGTAATGTTGTTCCATTCAACAGCAAAGATGATATTCAATTGTTTCATTAAATACCAGTTCTTTGTCAAAATTTGCGTTTTTCTGCCTCGAGATAGGCCCAATGCAAATTAGTTACATATGCAACACATGTTGAGTGTGCTGCCTGTAATTAATCTGCCCCCTGATGATCAAATCCTTTATATTGGCCTATCACTGCATTTTGCCAGGAAATTTGACATCCACTTTAAGATTGTAGTGGTGGGATTTGTGTTTAGAAATCAAATAAACAAGTTGACTATTAATGCTAAGAGAGTAGAAGTGTTATAAAACGAATAATGGTTTGTGTTCATTGAATGAAGAGAATAAATTAATTCATTGAAATACTGACTGTTCCATTCAATTAGGCGAAGCAAAGTTGTATATATTATACAAATATATACTGAGATGAAAAGCTCTGGTTAAAACTATGTGTCCCAAAGTGACTGCAAATAGTACTTTTGCAGTCACTGAAGGACCCATAGTTTTAATCCAGAGCCTATCATCTCAGTTTTTGTTTTATATACTGGATTCATACATTCTTATTCACTGATTGAGTTTAGTGCAGCACTGAACACTGCGGTCGCAACCGGTTCCAGCGCGGCTGGGTCATGAGATAGCGCCATCTGGTGTTAAAATTGAGGAAGAGTCTGTAAATATTACTTTGGTGGTTGGATTATGTTTCATCACATGACACACTTTTAACCCATCAGTGAACAAAGATAAATCAATCTAGTATATAATATTGTATATTAACTTACATTACAACCTCGAAAGAATGCTATGATGTCGTCTTCCTCAACGTCATAGGGCAGGTTACCTATAAACACGGTGTATGGTGGCTTGTCTGGGAGCATACTTTTGTCAATTTCTATTGGCTGAGCACTTCTGGGTGCTGTTGGCAGGTTTGACCGATTAACCACCGACTTTCCATAGCTGTCATCAAAGTAGTCAGAACCTACACAAATTATTGGATTTAATTGCATTTAATTTTTATGTATTTTTTATTGTTTCATTTTTTATTATTAATTAATTTAGTATGTATATTTATCTTTTTACAAAGGTCTAATACAACAAGAAATTTGTACAGTATATTCATACCCTTTATAAACATTTAATGTGATAAGCCAGTGAGGTGGTTAATTCAAAATTATCCTACATTTCTTTGAAAATGCAGGTAAAATTGATCACTCTCTCTAATGGGAGTGTACATGTAATGTTTTTTATTATGGATAAAAAATAATAGACTGATATTATAAGAGACTGACCATTATCCTCTATATCTTCTGAAGCATCTGCCCATGATTTATTGCTTAAAACATAACTACTTCCAGGAGCTGTTGTAGGCTCAGTTCCTCCTCCAAGAAATTCATTTAGGTTTACTTTCTTCCCCTTCACTTTACCTTTCTTTTTGCCTGTGAAATTTTTAATAAATGATGAGCGAATGTATTTTAAAACAAAATTGTTTGTAGTCAATAGTAATTCACAGTAAAAAAGTGGCCCTCAAAATTTATGTAATAATTACGGCCGTCTTGGGATTGAACATTGGTCCAGCATAAATTAATCCTACTTCATTGAAATTCTGACATTGGAAGCAATATTTATTATGATGCAAGTTCTTGCATTTTGTGTTTATTGTAAGTAAAATGTGAATACATCAATTTAAATCACTTGTTTAAATATATAAACTTACAAATAAACCAATCAATCAAATAAAACAATTAATCAATCAATCAATCAAATCAATCAAACAATTAATCAATAAATAAATAAATAAATCAATCAATCAATCCCAATTCACAACACATCACAAGGGAAGGAGGAAAAGACCAAATTCAATTTATTAATCAATCAATCAATCAATAAATCAATCAATCCCCAATTCACAGCAGATCACAAAGGGAGGAGGAAAAGACAAATTCAATGTAAGTCTGGGGTGGATTTAGGAGTGGAAGGGGGGGGGGGGTGCTGAGGGTGCGATTGTACCCCCCTAAATTTTGTAAGTTAAAAAAAAAATTATTGTGCATTTTGAGTAATATTTTCCCAAACCCGTGTTTTTAACTTTATGAGAAATAGGCCTACTGTACACTAGGTCTATCGATCGTCGGTCAAGTATATATAAAGTGCATCGTTGTTTGATAATTATATTTTTTATTGTATATAATACCACAACTAGAATGCCACCGAGCAAGGCCAGCCAAATCAACTTAGATCCAGGGAACATTTCCATGCTAGACTAGTTTCAATGAAACAGGGCCAGCGGAACCGGGGTGGGGGGAGGGTGCAGGGGCCCGGGCCCCACCCACTTTTTTGGCGGAACATATAATGATCCCCAAATGTTCAAAATGACAGATATACACGTTACGTATTAAAGTGTAATTTTCCAAGAAAGAAATCCAAATTTCTTCAAATTTCCTCACCTCAGACTCAACTATGGGGATTAAAGTTGATTTAGAGATTGCCGTAGAGTTTATGTATTATTTGAGCACCAAAAGTCTTAAAATTTTCTTGTCTCAAGAGGTGGCGGATTTAAGCAAATGACTTCCCTCCCACTTACATCCACACAAATTATGCGAAGAGGGGCTCAAAAAGTTACATCATACAACACTGCAAAGTACCTGATTTGTCACCAAGTCCAAGCTTCGAAACCAAGGCTGATCTGGAAAACTGGACCTTTTGATGGACTATGAGTCTTTTTGCATATAAAATAACGCAAAATTTTCCGGGGACTTCGTCCTCTCGAACCCGACCGGGGGCCATCGGTGGCCCCCTGGCC
>JAOTQE010039129.1:0-10042 GCA_025631205.1 Nesometra sesokonis
TGTATTCGTTTAAATGTCCCTGAGGAAATTGATATTTTCAACGAGATCGTGACCTCGTTATTATAGAAGCGTAGTTAACAGGTTCGACTTTGCATCTAGATGTCACAATCAACCCGCTGTGATTTTTTTTTTCTTTTTTAATTAATCCATTACCATTTAAAAAAAAAAATCGGCTTAATTTTAGGGGTGGGGATTTAAGCCTGTGAAACTTCCCCCACCCCAACCCATAAATCCGCCATTGGTTGAATACGTTCAAGGTCGCAGTAAAATAGGCCTACTGTGTACAAGATCATGGTTTTCTTGCGTTAAGTTTATAGACTCTTAAGATATAGGTAAGTACCTATGACGGGCTGACTACCAATCACAATGGTAATTACTACTGAATATAAACAGTTGTAATTATTTAACGTTGGATGACAATAATATTGTCATTCAAGATCACGGTTTATTGGGTTTGTTTAACTTAGGTTTCAACTGTTTGCTTGAAATAGTCTTTCTATCTACTAAAATAAAAAAATATATATGTTTAAATATATGCAATATTTGTCTAATCTATTTATTTAGTGTTTTAATATCATTATCTCGTTGCTTAATCGTCGTTTGTAGACTTATCGTACGTCCTGGGGACCTTTGTATTACAAAGTGGAGGGGGGGGGGTGGAGGTGAAAAATCCTGTCAAGTCCCCACCCCTTGAATTTGCTCCTGATATTGGATACGAGACTACCTTTACTTGTTGTTACAGTAATAATCTTCCACTTGCTAGCGAGCTAAAAGTTCAAGATTGTCTTGTACGTAACTGCCATGGAGATATCACAATAATTATGTACAAACCTCGATTAAATAATAATTCATTATAATTCATTTAATGGATTTAAATCTATGGTATTAACTTTTGTAATTAAATTTTCCGCTGGTGAACTTAATATATACATGTCCTAATCGATGGCTAAATCGATAAACGAAATGCTAACAATGTAGATAGTCAATCTGTCTACAAAAAAATATTAAAATCTGTACCTAGTATTTAATTAGTTATTAACCCATTTTCATTATATCTAAATAACATACCTAATTCGGTCATTGACATACTGGAGCTCATTGTAATCTGTCAACTTTTTTACAAAGTTGTTGAATTATTTGAAAAACGGGATTTTGGGGAAAAAAACCTCAATGTAGTTTAATTGTTAATTCTTTTCAAGTTAAAATATCAAAGGTATTGTTAACATAATTACAAGCAAATTGTTAAATCAAGCAGCTTCTGTCCAATGAGGTTTAAGTCCCAAGGATCATCTTAAAAAAATACTTGTTACATAGCCTGGTCCTGTTTCGAAGACCGTGCTTATAGTTCCATCATTTTATGTTATGTATTATGATATATCTTTATATTTACTGGGTCCCATTAGAATTTAACTGATTTTTTTTTCTCAACTTAACCTTTTTCATGTTTAATATTCTGTTATAGTGTGAGTTTTGGTGGTTTTGAAAACAGAAGAAAATGAAATCCATTAATTGATCGATCTATCGATATCGATCGGCCGATCGATCGATCTATCGGCCGACCGACAAAACGACCGATCAGTCAACGAACCAACCATCCAACCGACCGACTGACCAACCAACCAACCATTCAATAAAATCAATAAATAAATAAATCAATCAATCATTTTCAACCAATCAATCAATCAATCAATCAATCAATATAAATCAAAATCCACCATCCAATCTACCAAAATCAATCAATTAATCTCGATCGATCATTTAATCCATCAAAATCAATCAATCACTCGAACAATAAAAATCAATCAAACCAATCGATCGACCAATCAATCACTCATTCGTCCAATCAATCAATCAATCCGTCAATCAATCAATCAATCAACCAATCAATCAATCCATAAATGAATCAATATAAATCAATATAAATCAATAAATCAATCAATCAATTAATTTATTTAATCAATCAATCAATCAACCAATCGGAAACATTTGAAGATCAATAATATCTGAAGGTCTCTGCTTCCGTTTGCCTCGTCTTTAAACCCCACAACCAGTAAGGTGAGCAAAGGGCTCTGCATCAAACCGGGGATCCACACCATTCTAGAGCATTGCCATTATATGGTGATGTATGCGAGATGCTGTTGCATTCCACCAATTTACTACTCTATGGCTACGGTGGAAATTTCATTCCATGTGAATATTACACAGTTGATTTAAACGATAATCTGCATATGACTGGCTAGTATTGTTTGATAATGGAATAACAAAAATATGTCGTAGGTCCAGTACATTAAGTCTCAGGGGCGCATACATAAGGTGGGGAGGGGAGAGGGAGGGCTCTTGAACTCACTAAAATTTGGAGAAAAACACTTTTGTCCTAGTAAGTTGTATTTTATATTACAAATTCATGCCTCAATTGTGTTAAGTTGAGACGCCTTGAAGCTCTATGGCTCTAGGTGCCATTACAATATTCTAAAGTGTACCCATCTCAGCATCAACCATGATGGGACTGAGGAAGTGTTTTTTTTTTCTTTACATTCAAACGGTCACATAGTCATGACTCAATTGCGTTACATTTTAACACATTACATTTTAAGAGGTGACCTAATAAAAATTACCAGTTTAGTCCTAGTAAGTTGTATTTTATATTACAAATTCATGCCTCAGTTGTGTTAAGTTAACACGCCTTGAAGCTCTGTGCCTCTAGGTGCCATTACAATATTCTAAAGTGTACCCATCTCAGCATCAACCATGATGGGACTTAGGAAGTGTTTTTTTTCTTTGCATTCAAACGGTCACAAAGTCATGACTCAATTGCGTTACATTTTAACACATTAAATTTAAAGAGGTGACCTAATAAAAAGTTACGTTCCTAGGCCTACCGTAGTATTTGGAATTGATATTGTGAAAACGAGGAAGACAATACCTTTCTAAGGAACACTGTCGTCGCCCAAAATGTGTGCAACAAGAGGATTAGACATGACACAGGATCGAAAGACGTCTTCTGGAAGTTGATTCCCAATGAGCAAATTGGACGCGTTGACTTTCAAATCCTGTAACGCGTTTCTATCAACAAAGTAAAGTTCACAATAAAAAGTTCATGAACTTAAAAACACATCATAGGCATGTATTACACGTTTCTGGTTTATCGATGACCCGGTGAATTGTCGAATTCCAACGATTATTCACGATAGTGAAGCACCAAATGGAAGTTCATTCAAATTTTCGTCCCGGCGACGAAATAAAGATTGCCAAATATTTTGGACTCCAATGCACAGATGTTGCGGAAGATTTATAGCCTGTTATTGAGTGGTTAATTTAAGATAGTCTGCCAGCTAATAAATCAGACGATAACTAATAAGTTCCCGCGTTTAATCATTCTGTTGACGACCATCAATACAGGTGTACGCACTCTTGAGTGTTACCAAAATAAGTAATCCGGGTGTGAAGTATATTTTGGTATTTTGGTTTTTTTTTTTATTTGTGGGTTATTTCCTGGTCATTTTGTTTTATTATGGAATATTACTCCATGGGTTATTTCCTTGTTATCTCGTTTGTCAACTATAACCTTCCATGTTATAACTGTACAAGCAAGCGGTTCAAATGCGTTCAAACTCAACGAAACGCGAAGTTAACGCAATTAGGAGAAGACGAACTCGAAGTTAGCGTAGTGTGATGTTTACAAATCGTATAAAGTAACATAATATCTATTACCTTTGAAACAAATTTAATTTAGAATAAACATAATTATCACTCGACTAAAAGCTGGACATATCATATTATACCTTTGCCGCCATCCAGGCCAACGTTAAATTAAATATAACTTCTAGTTCGATTAGTACATAATCCGAGACCATTGTAGCAAATGGGCAGTAAAACACTGAACGCGTTTTTAAGAGGGCATAGACAATTATGAACGTAAAAGAATGGACTGTACTCGTCTTTAAAAAACCTCTTAAAGTCCCATTTACACCATGACGATCTAACGATCAACAACAAACGAATAATTATCTATAGAAATTAAAATATATTGAAGTTTTCATATTACAACGACAATCTGTGTAAATCATCACCGTGTTATACGATAAAAAAATCACAAACAAAACTACGTGATAATCAATAAAAACGGTAACGATTTTAACTGTTTTTTTTTTTATTGATTACGAAATTGTTTTGTAAAAAATATATATATTTGTTACTGGATACGGTGACGATTTTAATGTTTTTATTGAAATAGGCCTATATCTATTACTGGATACAAGTTAAACAGTTTTTTGAAAAGTCAATTTTATTTTAATAAATATATCGTTGAATCGTTCTGGTCACCGGCTTGTAATGATGTATTGTCACTCACGAATGACCAAAAAGTCACAACCATTAATTCTGAAATTAACTTGCTCATATTAAAGTAACATCAAAGTTAATAGGCTAACTTGAGAATTGAAATTAGTTTATCTAAAAAATTTAATAAGATTTTTACACTGAAAAATACCAAAATTATAGACGCTGCCTGTTTTTTGATGGGTTTTGTTCATTTTTAGTTATAATGTTGCAAAATTAGAGGTATATAAGTTTGTAATATTGCAATTTTGAGTTGAATGATCTTAATATACACATTTCTTCAAAATAAGCAAGTTATTTTCAAATTATTTTTTTTGTCATTTTGTGGGTGACATCTCTAGAACCGGGATGCCCATTGAGGCTTTACATAGCCTAACACGCCGCTCATTTAATTCAATATACCTTTCGGTTTGTGCGGTCAACACACTAGTTTTGAACACCAAAAACGGCAAAAATAAGAATGACAGTTAAGTTAGCGGAGAATAAATGAGCGATTAGCCTCCATTGGTCAATGTTAAATTAATGTTATATTGTTTATTTATATGCCTCAGATTTTGGACTAGTCGTGTTCAGCTGAAACGAAGATGACATATTTATAATGTTGCTGTGGAATGTAGGGCGAATGTATTTTAAGAAAACTGTGATATTAATATCTGAAATTCAATTGTGTTCATGTCATTATATATTCAAAACATGAACTTAATTATTTCTACATGTGTCGGTCATAAACAACTTGGCATAAAAGTAGTATGAACTTGTTTTTGCGGCCGCTTTGGGTTCAATTCTGTTTTAAACGGGGACGTATTTCAGTTTTTAAGGTACTGATATACAATAACACTACACTGAGGTACTTTGCTCTATATGAAATGCTTATACATGATGATTTTTTTGTCATAGGCATGTTTTAATGTAGGCATGCGTTCGAAATCTGGGAGATACGTTGGTTACATATAAGTACACACCAGACCTAACTGTTATTTTTAATGTTTCAAATCGTTTCACATTATTATCTCAGTTATTGGAACAAAAACGCCTATGGAACCCAATCCATTGCACGATGTTGCAACTTTGCGCACCAACTTGTACTCCTGGATGGAGAGAGATAATGTGGATAAAGTGTTTTAAACAAAAACGCAGCAAACGTCATGCGCCAGAATGAGCTCCGAACACCCGAACTCATGACTGAAAATCTGCAATGCAAATGCAACCGCTGCATTAACTGCTTCCGTAAATTTCACTCCAGATCATGATGTAATCAATGTCGAAATATTTAATAAAAGTACTACCTTTAATCATTTTCCTTTGGTTTGTATAAATCTCTGTTGTATTTTTATCTTAGTCTAAGTTCAAGTTATCTTAACATGATAACGTTACAAAATAAAACAAAGTGCAAAACTTGAACAGCTTTTGGTAACTTGAAATTATTATAGCCTTAATAGCCACAAATAATCATTTCCTGGTGTGTTTTCGGGTTGTAAACTATGGAAATATTATCGATTAGGCTAAAGATGGTTAACTTATGTAATTCCAACTCTAACCTAACCATATCCTCAACCCTAACTATTCTCGACCCACACCCCAATAATCTACTTAGTCCATAGTTTTAAACCTGGGTGGCGGAAGAAAATGATGATGGAGGAGCCCCTTCCCCCGAGTAGTAACTCGGATGGGGGGGGGGGAGGGAGACAGTCCCCTGTAAATGTCAAATCGTCTATAAAACTATGTAGATTGACTTTTACTTTGTTGTTATGACTATCACTTAGGGTACCTGAGCACCTCCCGTTTAGGTGTAAAAAAACAGTATGAAAATATTACTGTTAATAATTTGTCATGAAAAACCCTTTTTTTTTTTCATTTTGTTTTCTCAAATTCTGATGGGGTTGAGCACACTGCATTTAGCTGGTTTGATACCTGGCATTTTCATAGCTACTATTCTTGCATTCTACTGCGACTAGATGCTTCCAAGCTTCCAACAAGTTTGCAATGCTCTAATACAACATTAGTGAAGATATAGCAGCAATGTGGGTTTAATAAATCCGACATTCAAGTTACATAGAATGATGTATGAAGTGTATATGTACATATGGGCTAGAACGACTGTTTTATTGCTTACTACTGCATAGAAACCTTACTAAATCAACTTTCATAAATATTTATTTGGATTATCAGATGCCTTAAGCATCATCAGACTGAATATGGTACATTATAATGTACAGTACCTACATTATTAACACATTTCCAAATGATGGGCTTTCCATAAATTACCGTCTTTTCTTTCTTCTATCAAAAGTGATCATAAGATGTACACCTATTAATTACCATTTATAGTGCAGGTCAATCCATAATTTTTTTTTTCTCACTGTTTTCTTTGTGTAGTTGTCTGTTCCTTGTCCTTCAAAATTTACATGATTTTTTCCTCAATACTTATTATTTATAAAGTAAACCACACAGGCACACTTTGTAAGATTATCAATTTCTTTGTGGTTTGTCTTTTTTCTGACTAAATTTATTCCAGTATTCTTCATCTGGTGGTAAAATAGGCTGACAAGAAGATGATAGCTCAGAGAATGTCAAATGTTTGAAATCTGGGACAACAGAGGGCTCACTCTCCTGAAAGATAACAAATTGAAATGAACATTTAAAAAAAAACCAAGTAGTTGTATCTCGATGAGCTCCAGCCATACCATCCTTGGAAATTGTGTAAACAATAGTTGTACATCCCCATTAGGAAGTTTTGCCAAGCCTTAATGCAATGGATAATTAGATTAGATTCTGCTTAATCACTTAGCTCCACATTATATACCTATTCTTTATAAACATTTAAGGTGATAAGCCAGTGAGCTGGTTAATTTAAATTTACCCTACATTTCTTTGAAAATATAGGGTAAAATTGATAAAGTTCTCTAATGGGAATGTACACATAATGAAAACTACTCATCTATAAAGAAAGGTGCATTATTTTATTAAATAAACATAGGGTTGTGAGGTCTCACCACAAAATGAGTCTCATGGTAGGGAAATCCAAAACTGAGTTATTGGTAGCTTCTAGAGCATAATATAAGCTGTAATCTACACTTTAAATGATGTTCATTGGATAAATTGATTCAAAAGATATGAGCATTTGAAGTTTTCATTATGGAAAGAGAGTTTTGAGAAAATGAGGCATAAAGCAATCGAAAAATAAAAATTAAAACATTATAAATCTCAGGAAACTTGCACAAAGGGCACTTTCCTGCATAAAAACTCACCTAAAAAGTGTATCATAATGAAGTATATTAATACCATAGTAGTCATAACTAATTAAAACTAAATTTCTGAAAAATCTGACAGACTTATTTTAGTGATTATCTCAATTTGATCTCACCTATGATGCGACTCATTTTGTGGTGATACCTCAAATATGTGATAAAGTCAAGCCAGAGGAGATATAAAAAGTCGAAAAATTGAATTATTTATGAATTATGAGCATGCAAACAAAAATTCAGTTCTATTATGTTTCCTTGAAAAGTTATGAACAATCAAAATTCTAACATTTAGAATGCAAGTTTGGATTTGGAAATTGCTTATAAGTGTACTGTGAAGGGTCCTTTTAAATTGCATTTTTTTTATCATTTCTTGATCATATATCTGGAAATCGTTAATGTAGTATGCAAGTTGAATGTTAAACTGTATGTTTTTGAGATAAACAAAATATTGAAGAATTTGATCATTTTCTTGTTTCTGCCTATTGTGGAAAATAACATTTGCGACCTATGCCTCCTTTGGCTTGGCTCTGCCACATATAGAGTGCCCTCATACATCCATTTACTGCACTTGCTTTGAAATATGATAATGTTTTATAAAACAGTTCTATTGTCAACCGATGGTTAGTCAAGTGGGTACAACATTTTACTGCACTTAAATTCATGTACAGGTTCAATTCTCCTTCAGGACAAGTACAGGTTAAGTTCCTCTTCAGGGCTATGATCAAAATGTAGGGCCCACAGTGACCTGCCAACTCTCACGCATTGGTACCTATTTTGGACATCTCACACATAGATAATTTTTCTCATGCAATAACAGAATTCTCATGCATATACAGTCATTGCAAACAGTTTTTCTCACACATGAGACAATATAAAGCAAGATATGATAAAACCGACCTGAATCAGTGGTAATCTGGATGAAATCAGCCCAGAGATGGGCAGATGAGTTTTTTTCTTGTCAGATTGAAATTCGAGGAAATATGGCCCAGCACTGGCGACGAAGACTGTCTCACGCTTTGGCAAGTATAGTCTTGTCATAAGAAACACACATGCCTACCTCTGACGATGCACTGAATATCTATGTCAAAGGTTAAAGTAGACAACAGACAGACAGCAAAAGAAACAGATGGACAGAATGAAAAAAAAATTCTCTGGAATATATGCCCGGGGTCATAAAAAAATAATATGTATTTTTTGCGAAAAACGATAACTTTAACTTTAACGGATGACGTCATAATTTATTCATAAGTGGGAGGAGATGCATTAACAACTACGGTAATTTCTAGATTTAACGTGCTTGGTAAAACGTTACGTAACGGTAACGTTTTACGTAAGTCCGGCGCATGCACACTTCGATTTGTTTACAAAACGGGCGGAGCTTATCGCCGTACTAAGGTTAAAGTTAACGTTAACCTTCGGCGTCGAAATTTACCTAATAACAATCAAGATCCCTCCACCTTTTCCGACAGTCACCAAAGATATGCAATACTTACTTAATCAGATAGGAAGTTCTAGAGCTCATCTAGCTAAAGTTAAATAAGTCTACTACCAACACATGTAGTAAATCAATGAAAATAAATAATAAAAATAAGTATCTTGCATGCATATTGATATGCTTCATATTAGTTTAGTGATGTGTCGGTTTATATTTGGCAGAGCCAAGCCAAAGGAGAGATAAGTCAAAAAAATTGAAATTGAGTTATATGTAAATTATGAAATTGAAATTGAGTTATATGTAAATTATGAAACTGAACATGATTATCTAAAATGAAAAAAAAAATCAGTTTCATATGATATTTCCTTGCGAAGTTATGAACAATCAAAGTTTAACCGTTTAGAATGTAAGATGCATTTGGAAATTGCTTACTAGTAGACCATGATTAAACGGAATCATTTTGAATGGCATTTTTTAAACATTTATTGATCATTTGAAAATTGTTCATTTAGTATGAAGTTGAATGTTTAACTATATGTTTTTGAAATTTTAAAAAATGAAAAAAGGCATTTGGGTAATTCCATGTCAAATCAACCAAGAAATTTCCTCAACCTCTTGGATTTTTTTCAAATTCTGAAATTTGGTTTGCCACCATACGAAACGACAAGAACTGAAAACATTTTTAAATTAGGTCTTCAATATGTAATTAGGCACCGAAACTGAAATTTCACACTAAAATGCTTCTAACTCAAAAACTACTAGAGTGCCCATCTTCAAACTTTATATATTTTCTTTATATCATGATACATATCTCACAAAGGTTTGAAGGAAAACAAAAGTGATATTTTTTTTTTATTCAACTTCGAACGTTATATTTTGGAATTCCTGTTAAAAAGTCATGTTATATAGCATAAAGTTATATCTAATTTTATAGAGATATTTTTTATCTTTAAAATGAGACCAGACTCATTTCCATGGGTTTTATACTTACTGAGATATGGTTACTTAAATGCGTGAGGTATTG
>JAOTQE010039140.1:0-10041 GCA_025631205.1 Nesometra sesokonis
ACACGTATCAGTTCTCAAAAAGTAGCCCGTTTTCCTTGAAACGGGAAAAAATGATACAAGTTACAGCCGGTGGCCTACTGCCTTTAATTTAAAAACATTGCATTAGTTGCGTAAACTTTCTAGAGAATCACTTAAATGCAATTGAATGTCAAATACTGGTATCATCTTCATTTCAAAGTTCTATTAATGGCATGTTAGTGACGGTGACGACTACCCTCCAACTGGTCGACCTGATCTTCTAATTGTTAAAAAGAGTTCGCGGCCCAGAAACCATCATTTACGTTTGGAAACTAAACATTGAAGAAAAGAATGCAATGTAGTGTAGATGACAAAGTGCCTTCCAAAACAAGCAGTGTTAGTATAAGCTGTGGGAATGCGTTGCACTTTTAGTTGTGGCTCTTCCATACCGAGGTATTTGGCATGTCAAACGACCGTAGCCTAAGGCATCTGGTATCACTTGAACCCGCGCCTTTAGGCTAGGGTTATACCAATACATATCTCTCGCTGTATGACGTAAATACAGTAGACATTTTCATGTGTTTCAGTTGTATTCAATTTCATCGCTGTTATGAAGAACAACACGGTATTTTGATTGGCGAAGTGGAACATTAAACACGTACGCTCGCTTTCAGGATGCTTTTTTAACAAAAGCATACAAATAAAATATCAACATATCATATTTTATGACCTCGTAAGGTATAAAAATGTATTTCCATGCAATATAAGGCTTTATTTTATAAGCCTGTCAAAGAGACGCGCGTCCTTACCACTACGTGAAAGTTGCCTCAGGGGGAGAGGACTAAATAGGCCTCTGGGCACGCGACCATCGCGATGGTGATACCAATCTATTTAGACTCAAGTGTACTTGCAAATTATGGTGGTGGCGACTATAATAGCTCCACCTACCAAGTCTCCCCTCATCTCACCAGGTGCGATGACAAAGAAACACTTCGTTAAGATTCCTATAAATTAGGATACATGACAAAAAATTCACTTATCTGTCACTTTTGCCTGTGATCTCTTATCATCCGTGTGAACAGTTCTTTTTTTTCTGTTTCAAATAGGTAGATAGTTAGCGTGGGAAAGGCAAACACTATAGTAACCTTTCATGAAGAGATATTAATTTATAAGCATCTAGACCTAGATCTAGGTAGGTGTCTTAATTGGAGTGTAACCGTAGAATATAATAGAAGGATGATGTACACACGGATAATGACCCGATAACACTTTCTCGTCACAATGTTTGTAACGACATTCATGTGTATTCAATATGCCAATAACTATTTTAAAACAATCTAAAATGAGTTTTGTATGAAATAGGCCTACATATTGTCCGTTTTAATTTTTTTTTGTATTTTGCAGAAAGCCTAAACTAACCTAAAACATCAAGAGATTGTTCACAAATTACGCTTAAAAATGTTGCATTATGTAACGAAGGATAGAATATGGAAAATCATGTTTATAATGTGAATAAGGGTCTAGGAAGCTTGTGTAATGTGTAAAATTACTGTGTAATATTTATATAAGCACCCACAACATTCACAATTTGTTAAAGATGAATTGAGAAAAAAAATATGAAAATCGAAAGTAACGAATAATGTTGTGGTCAAAATATTTACCCTCTCAGCATCACTTTCCCCTGGGCAAATGTTTATATTTACTTAAGCAAACAGTATAAACATTAACAGGTGAAAATATGTTATACAATTATAAGTGGATTTAGAAACACCCGGTCATAATTTGTGGTTACCTTGGTATTTTAACCCTAATAGTACTCAGATACATAAAAATACACGCCATCGTGTTGTAATTTAATATTTCAACATTAATTAGGCCTATGTCATAATCACGAATGACACAGATACTCATTTTATGCTTTCATATATCTGCGAATTATCTATTGAATTCTTTATTATTATCAGACTATTTTTCTTTTTAAAATGTTTAAAAAACGGTGTATATCCTAAACCACATTTAATTAGGATCATTGTAACTTATAAATGTGTTCCAATTTAAAAATGGTATATTTAACGTTGTTCTTCATTAATTACTGGTTTTTCTAAAACTACCTTATAAGAATATGGGACAAGTTTTACAAGACATTAAGGTTTTAAAGCTAGCATTTACACAATTGATATAAATTAACAACACAAAACAATAACAAGAAAAACATTTTTGTAAGTTGAAAACCTTCCATCTTCTAGCTTCCGTACTTCAGGTAAGTCAGCCCACTGTTGGACAAACCTTTCGAGAAATAATCCACCAATTCCTTCCGATATTTCTCTGATTCAATTGACTCTTATTCAGGGGCGGATTTAAGGGTGGGGACCGGCCCTGCCCCTCCCCCTTTCGGAAAAAATCTCAATATTATTAACATTGTCTATAAAACGAAAACATTCGGCAAGAATTGATCCATTAAGACGCCCCGGTGCCCCTGAGGCCATTTCATGACAGCTAAAGACTAGAATTTCCCGGGGAGCATTCACCGTACCTCCCTAAAACATTGACTCTCTATCAACCCCTTTATGCCCCCCTTTCCAAAAGTCTGAATCCGCCCCTGCTATTCTTTCATGCCAATTCCATCTCAATTTTTGTTTTCCTTTCCCAGAGTATCCTTTCCCAGGGTATCCTTTCCCAGAGTATCCTTTCCCAGGGTATCCTTTCCCAGGGTTTCCATTAAGCAGTGTTTCCATTTGTTTTCTGCTGCTCTTGCAATATGACCTTTTCATCTCAAACTATTTTAAAAACTTTTTCATTATTTCTGCACTGTGTTTTATTGTTACGCATGGCATACTGTAGTTAAGAATGTGCTAACAATGTGTATTTCCATTTCCCGCTACTGTCATTTTCTCAAAGATCGTCCTTGTGAGATGCAATGTTTCTGACACATGTATAATGGCAGACATGATACATCTCAATTAGTAAAACTATTTTAATTCTGTTCATCTATTATTTTTTTCTATGGCAATTTATAATGTATCGCGATGTTGAAATTAATTAAAAATATAAAAGTATATTACATTTACTTTCTTTGGTTTGATTTGCATAGGCCTATATAATATTCAGATTTATTATAATTGTTTCCTTTCTACCGTTTAAACCTTGATAAAGTATAATGCATACTTCAAGCAAGAGATACACGCCATCGTAACAGGATTCAAATTTCGACATAATTTATGTCATCATCATGATGACGTAATTTATGTCAAAATATTGAATCCTGTAACGATGGCGTGTATCTCATTGCTTGGAGAATGCATTATACTTTCTTACTTGAAGTTGATTAGTGGACATTTTGGATTTCAGCTTAAACCTTATGGACAGTATTGATGTTCTCGAATACACTCATCTGTCAGGAATCGATTACCCTTAGTCACCACGTACATTTTAATTAGTATGTCCCTGTAGAATAACTCTTCATCCTTCACAAAAATGGTAAAATATATATTAAATTACAATACAATATCGGTAGGCTCTTCAAGACACGTACATTGTAACCAATCGTAATATAATGAGGAATTTAGGTGGAAAAGGTAATAGGCTGATTCCAGTTTCACCACGATTTGGCTCATATGTAGCAGAGTCAAGACAATGAGGAATGTCTCAAAGCAAACAGATGCCATTTTTTCATGTTTCCTTTTATTTCAAACCATACAGTTTAAACATTCAACATTACATGAACAAGTTTTAGATATATGATAAAAATATGTCGAAAATGCAATTTAAAATAACCCTACTTAATCAAGGTATACTGATAACAATTTTTAACTAATAAGATTTCTCAAAACTTACATTCTTAGTTTTCGAATTTGATTGTTCATAACTTCGCAACTAACCATTAATCTTATTATTATTTTGCATGTATAGTTTCATAATTTATAACTGATTTTTACGACTTATCTCTCGTTTGTCTTAGCTCTGCCACATATCAGAACAAAATATTTAGGAACAAATTAACTTCCTTTGTTGGTCCAAACAACTAAAACAATTAAGTACAAAATGAAAGGTACAAAACCAAGTTTTACAAATGATAAGTTTGCTTTCTCAAGTAGACCGGTGTTTTTACATTGTTGTACTTAGTTCTTTATTTTCGGATCCAGATGAAATTATTTTAGGATTTTAGAACTAGGCCTAAGTGAAAATTTATTTTTTGATCAAAATAATAGAAAGTATATCTTAATTATTGTTTGCATCCAAATGAAATCATTTCCACATTTCGAAACGTCAGTACATAAAAAATATAATGAAATTATGGTTTAAAACAATGGAAACACTGGATTATGAAATCCAACTATATGATTTGAAACAATGGAAACACCTGATGAAAAAACATACCTTCTCCACTATTTCTCGATTTTATTTAAACATCATTAAACGTATGAATTAATTGAGATATCCATATTGGTAAGGTTCGGCAACCCTACATAGTAGTATATAATACTGTCCATTATACAATGCAAGTTAAATTAATCGTACAAAAACGAACGTTTTATTCACTCAGGTAAACATTTAACATTTTCGTCAGTTACATTACGTTAAATAATTGCTCATCTCTTAACTAATAATATATACATTTTTGGCATAGGTTTGGTAACTTTTAATCTACCTGGGCAAATGTTTATATTTACTTAAGCAAACAGTATAAACATTAACAGGTGAGAATATGTTATACAATTATAAGTGGATTTAGAAACACCCGGTCATAATTTGTGGTTACCTTGGTATTTTAACCCTAATAGTACTCAGATACATAAAAATACACGCCATCGTGTTGTAATTTAATATTTCAACATTAATTAGGCCTATGTCATAATCACGAATGACACAGATACTCATTTTATGCTTTCATATATCTGCGAATTATCTATTGAATTCTTTATTATTATCAGACTATTTTTCTTTTTAAAATGTTTAAAAAACGGTGTATATCCTAAACCACATTTAATTAGGATCATTGTAACTTATAAATGTGTTCCAATTTAAAAATGGTATATTTAACGTTGTTCTTCATTAATTACTGGTTTTTCTAAAACTACCTTATAAGAATATGGGACAAGTTTTACAAGACATTAAGGTTTTAAAGCTAGCATTTACACAATTGATATAAATTAACAACACAAAACAATAACAAGAAAAACATTTTTGTAAGTTGAAAACCTTCCATCTTCTAGCTTCCGTACTTCAGGTAAGTCAGCCCACTGTTGGACAAACCTTTCGAGAAATAATCCACCAATTCCTTCCGATATTTCTCTGATTCAATTGACTCTTATTCAGGGGCGGATTTAAGGGTGGGGACCGGCCCTGCCCCTCCCCCTTTCGGAAAAAATCTCAATATTATTAACATTGTCTATAAAACGAAAACATTCGGCAAGAATTGATCCATTAAGACGCCCCGGTGCCCCTGAGGCCATTTCATGACAGCTAAAGACTAGAATTTCCCGGGGAGCATTCACCGTACCTCCCTAAAACATTGACTCTCTATCAACCCCTTTATGCCCCCCTTTCCAAAAGTCTGAATCCGCCCCTGCTATTCTTTCATGCCAATTCCATCTCAATTTTTGTTTTCCTTTCCCAGAGTATCCTTTCCCTGAATATCTAAATATCTATAAAAATCTAATATCCCGGTATCTAAAATAGAATCGTTTAAAGAATTAATTCAGTATTAAATATCGCGTTACACAGTAGGCGTAATAGTGTATTAAACTTAATTTGGCACATTTTTAACAACCCCCTATTGTTAAATATTTACATTTATATATAAACCCATGGTGTTAAACGATAAAATATCGTAGAAATCTATATAATTAATTTGTTGCGTTTACTTATTTATTCACTAAGCCTTTTACCAGAAAGAAGCGGTTCTAAATAAAATCAATACATCTTAATTTAATGATACCAAACGTGTTCAGTGCCGAAGAAAATAAGTTTTTAAGAATGTTTGACAACATCTTCCTATCTCGTCAATATCTCGTCCTATCTCGTCAATATCTCGTCTTATCTCGTCCTATTTCGTCAATAGCACAACGAAAAGACACAAACTGTTTAGACGGGAACTCACTGCGTCGTGTGACGGTCGTACGACGGTTGCACGACTAAACCGTCGCTCTCTGTGTGTATGCTTTCCCGACGCGATGACAGTCTTCTACTCGTCGCCCGACGGTTTTGTTTAGTGATTTCCCTGTTAAATCACTAACAAAACCACTTACGCACTTTTATGTACATATTCATAAAGTGTATGCTTATTCGTTGCGTCGCTGACGATGTGATAGGAAGTATTTTTGTTGATTGGTCGCCTTATTCAGACTTCACGTTGAACCAGTAACCTACTACGGTCAATAACAAGACTTCAGACAGTTAGAGTAGGCCTAACAATCAAGAGGTTTGTTTTAGTAACGCTACCACATAGACCGGGCTTTCTCTAAGAGCCTCCATTGATTTTATATCAAGGGTATGTACTTATTTTTCTCCATGGTGTCAAACGGCGACTTCTAATTGCGCATTTCACAAAACAATTTAAAATGAGGATTCATTCATAATTTAATTTGGCATACTCAAATGACAATGATAAATTCTGACAGATTAGTTTAATTAGCACCATAACGATTCTTAATGTATTCCTAAGTACAATTAGTTATAGGCCTACGCCTAATGCATCCGACCTAACTTTACCACGTACCGTATAATACTATTACTAATAAATCAACTGAACAGGAAAAATAATACAGTTGAGACGATAAAACAAGATTAAATTATTCTCAAAATGAATAAGTAATTAAATATACATATATAACATTATATATAATAAAATTTTCCATATTTTACATGAGTTATGTAATGTTTTAAGATTTGTGTTTCTGTGTTTTCTTTGTTAGATATTCTTCCGTTTCTTCATTTTCTTTATGTTCGTCTGTACTCAAAACTCCTTGTAAATGTTTTATATATTTAATCGCCATCCGTAAAGTCTCCACCTTGCTAAGTCTTTTTTCTGGGTTGTCTGACGGAAGGCGTTCTCGAAGACGAGCGTATCCTTCATTCACGCAACGCACACGCTCGCGTTCCCGCTCGTTCCGTCTCCGAATGAAAGACGGTTCAAAATCATAGAATCCTAGTGGTCCAGATAGCGGGATTACTCGTGGGTATGGTCCCATCATGGATGTGGGGTAGCGAGATTCGATGAAATTTGGTAATGAATATGCATCGTGTTCGAGTCTATGGTCCCTCATTGGGTACATTGAGTTTGAGCATTCAGTCATTGGTATACCCAATTGAACACAAGTTGGTGTAGAATATATAACACTTTCAGACATTGGTTCCTCCATATGTAACATGACAAAACAATAGGTTATAAACAGTCAATTTCCAATCTGCCTGTCTTGTTTTGGTCGGCCTATGGAGAAAATAAAACTTTCGATAAGAAAAAATGTGAATATTATGTGAAACATGCACATTAATCAATATACTAAACACACTGAAGGTTGGCCAATTGAATCAATTTTGTTCTCCAAATTGAGCTTTCAGAACTTGTAAAATTACATTTATTCGATCATAATCAAAATTAAAAAAAAATGATGTACGCCTATTGTTTAACATCACCCCCGAATAAAATAACAAAAACAAAATGCTATTTGTTAATTTCATAAAAATAACATTGGCTATTGTTAGTACGGCACCGGTATAGAGTATCGTTGATTAAAAAAAGGTCAAAGTGTCTGAGAGCTGTGGTAAAGCAGGCGCGGATCCAAGGGGGCCCCACCAGACCCGCCACCCCATTTTTTAAAAAACATTTTTGGGGCGCTAAAAGTGCACCAGAGAGCATTAGTGGAGAAACATTTTCCTGGGCCCTAACGGGTCCTGGACCAACACCTATTGTCATTTTCCCGTTAAAATCTCATATCTGGCCTTGAACATGAACATGAACACCACCCCTCTCTCCTTCAGAGGAACAAACACCACCGTCCCTCCCCTTCAGAGGAGTAAACTACACTGCCCTCCCCTTCAGAGGAGTAAACTACACTGTCCCTCCCCTTCAGAGGAGTAAACTACACTGCCCCTCCCCTTCAGAGGAATGAACTCCACTGCCCCTCCCCTTCAGAGGAAAAAAGTATAATGGCAGAAGAAAGCAAGTCAGCCGTACCACAATAAAATCCGCAATATAGTAAAAATAACGTTGTGTTTTGCTTGTCAAAATTTGATTGGGTCTGAGCACCCCTTCTCCAATTCGTGGATACGCCCTGTATTATTCTTAAATAACCTATAGTGCATCAACTATACCCTTTTCTGGAAAATATCAGAAAATCTGTCTGCGTGGTTTTTTTTTTCAAACGAAGTACCGGCAATAGCTATTAAAACTACTGGTTATGTGTATTTATTTAAAAATACTATAACTATCATTGGTCATTAATAGATTCAGCCGTGGAGCATATACTATATAGGCCTATGCATATTGTAATGTTGTATATTTTTGCCTCTTTTATATGTACTTTATACAAAATAAAGAATCCCAGAAACAAGTTGTGTCAATCCAGGTTGCATAGTGAAAGATTCCGTAAATCAACAATATCCTTTTTAATTACGGTAATTTATTAAACAACAATTAGTATCATATTTACAATATGACGATCATAAAGGTGTTTCTTTTTAAAATTTGATATTGAATGTTATTGTGTAGAGATTTGAATGTTTTAATTAAAATAGTATTGTGTAGTGGTTTTAATGTTTCTGTAGATTTTGATGTTTTGTACAATGATATTTTTATTTTTTTTATTTTATGTAAATTTTGATGCAATTCAGTATTTTACTGCAAATCAAAAAAAAAACTTTTGTGAATAAACCAAAATGAAATGAGATGAAATGAAATGTAATAATTGGAATTGGAAAATATGTATGCAATAACAGCATGTAGACTCAAAAAGACATATAAACAGACAGACCGAAAACGAATGAAAGGAATCATATTAAAGAAGGTTGTTTCTGTTCAGAAATTACAGACTTGTTTACATTCTCTAAATTTGGTTTGCAAGCCCTGTGTTTTCAATCAAATATGACATCCCGTATTATCTTATCATTTAGTTTAAGCGATATTAATATCCCAGATTTGATCACACACGAAGGATCGGGAGAATGCCTCCAATTATACGGACAGGTAACGGGCAGTCAAGAACGATGAACTAAGGGCTATAGGTGGACAGGTCCTACTTCACCCGGACATCAGGTCAGTTGATGCACCACCTACGGTGTCAATGAATTGACCATTGGTATGAAAACACCCATGTAATAGGTTTAACTGAATTTCTGATTGATACAATTTAAAATTCAGATGGAAGAACGTTTTAAAAATGATTAGGGGAGGATGAGAAGGGTTCAATTGGAACCCGAATCTATAATGAGGGTGGTTATGAAAATATTGATAACATTGAGGGATATGAGTTGTTTCTCCAATGTTTATGAAATTTTGCAAATCTTGTAAAGAATACATAGTCAATGATAACCGTTTTGAGTTTAACTGCTATAGGCCTATACTGCAGATTGCAGCTACATAATTTGGAATATGCTAGATAACATAAGAATTAATACAAAAATTAATTCATAACTAAAATGCCCGGATTTTAAATAATTAATAACTGAGCAAGATGATTATTTGCTCTTTCAACAATAAAAGCAATACTTATTTAGTTTATTAAACATATAATGAGGCCTCAAAACAAAATCAGTTGAGCAGGTGAGATGCAATTGAAAACATTAACAAAATAGTCCTGATGTATTTTTTTCTTAGATTAAAAAGTAATAATTTTGAGTGCAATAGTACTTACATTTCATTATAATGTAAATTTTAAGTTTTAATGTAGCAAAGTCTATTTTATGCAGACTTTTTGATATAATTTTTTTAATTGTTTAAATTAGATTATTTGGTTGGTGATTTTTTTCCAAACCATGTTTTCATACATTAGAGTTAAGAAATGTTCATAAATCTGAAGTTCAGAATACAGTTTATATTTTGCTATATGTGACAAATCTGAAGTTCAGAATACAGTTTATATTTTG
>JAOTQE010039162.1:0-10040 GCA_025631205.1 Nesometra sesokonis
AGGGCTGAATATACTTTTTATGATAAGCTGAAACATATAATGAATAGTAATTTTTTGGGTGAACCTGCCCTTTAAGACTTGTACAATACAAATACCACTGCTGGTTTGTTTAATTTAATATTTCATTTTCCATCTGATGAATTTTTATTATATGATTTTCAATAATATAGATATAGATGAATGTGAACTTGAAGACAGCCCATGTGATCCAAATGCCAGTTGTGGAAACAACAAGGGTAGTTTTGAATGCTACTGTAATCCAGGCTTTGAAGGCAATGGATTGAACTGTACAGGTATTAAGCATTTTTGTTAATTTACTGTACGAATTTCCTTCAGCAACTTTGAAAAATGTATTTTTTTTTGCATTGAAGTGAGCCATTACTGTAAATGATTGATTTACCTTATTATCTAATTATATGATATTGATTGCCTTTGAGGAGGATTACTGAAAAGTGTTGTATGAGCTGTAGCAAGAACGAGTCAAAAGATGAGTTCAATATTGTACCACAATGAGTACAATATTTTTTTGTATCCACTGAAAATGGACATTCATTATTATGATTATTATTCAAATTTGTATAAAGTAAGTTATGCCCTACTGACATAATAATAAACTCAAATTTACTTACCTAATAGGTTGCATGGCTGCTTTAATGTCACTATTGTTTTAATTGGGCATTTATGTAAGTGCACAATGGAATTAAATGTTTAGTATAATTCCATTTAAATTGATACAAAGTTTTCCAGGTCATTCGGTCATTTTGTTTTTCAAAATTGCAGACCTATCTATCGCCTGTGAGACAGTTCATGTGGCCATACCTTTTTTTCTAGCCACCAATGTATATCTGTTTTTAAAAATAGATTTAGTCCATTCTAAACTGTCTTCAGCTCCTTAATTAAGTATTTAATACCACATAATATTAAATCAGTAAAACCTACATGATTGAATATTAATTCATAATATATTGTGATATTTTTGTTCTAGATATTGATGAATGTACATTAGGAACTAACACCTGTCCAGAAACAGCCACCTGTAGTAATACATCCCCAGGTTATAATTGCACGTGCAACGAAGGATACGAGGGAGGCGGACGCCGTTGTTTCAGTACGTCAATTTTAACATACTCTATTGATTTTGGTATAAGCCCACCCAACATCTGAGTCGTTTTATTTATAGAATGATTTACTCTACACATTTTCCAAAACCAGGGTATAAGCCCACCCTAAACTGAATGTGATTCCATGTTCAATGTATACCTGGGTCAGTTCATTAACTACTGACTGTGATTCCATGTTCAATGTATACCTGGGTCAGTTCATTAACTGCTGACTGCAATTCCATGTTCAATGTATACCTTGGTCAGTACAGTAATTTACTTATTTTGGTTAATCTGTTGTGTAATAAAGCAAATTTATTTTAAAATATTTTTGAACACTTGAATTTGAGTTTAGGGATTGACATCAAAGGTTATAGTTTTTGACAGAATATCTATTCTTTGGTAACGTCTTCACGGGTCTATGAATAACACAGGCAACGTTACTGTAAAATAACAAAGCAAATGCGCACAATTAACAAATATCGAAGCACATTTGAATCCACACAAGCCAAGTTACGGTTCTCATCACTACTGAATTCTGACTGTCGACTTCCTGCAGTAACACTGAATGTGACATTTAACATCATATTACCATAATACAATATTACAGTAGTAAACAATTAGTTACATTACACTTTACATCAAAGATTTCAGCTTGTAAAAAAAGTCACTACACATGAAATGTACTGTAAAAACACATTTTTGTTGTAATTGGCTGTATAATTAAATAATTAAACATGTATTGTAACTTGTAAATTACCAAACAAATCATCACCGTCAATTTTGAAATTAACTTGTTCTAATTAAAATGACATCAAACTAAGAACTTGAAAATATAAATTAGTGTATTTAAAACTTATTTAATAAGATTTTTACACTTGAAAAATGACCAAAATTATTGAGTCATCCAGCCTTTTGATGTTTTTTGGCTCATTTGTAGCATATAATGTTTCAAAATTAAGGTTACATATTTTTTTAGTCCAAATTCTAGTGTTCCAGTCATAATACATATATTTCTTCAAAATATTGTTTATTTATTTTCAGGTGATAATATATCTTTAAAAATGGAAAGACAATTTGAGAAGCATTTAGTTTGTTTTCCAGTTATTTCAACACTATTACTGTTATAAAATTGACATGTGCCTTTTACATACAATGTTATTTTAAACATCTTGGAAACTTTTGGTTCATCTATTATTTGTTGTTATTTATTGCAGAAATTTCTACGTGTGAAAATCCAGATGTTGTTGACTGTGGTTCTACCAGCTACTGTGATGAATCAACCGGTGAAGCTCAATGTGTCTGTCAGCCAGGATATGAAATGGATGATAATGGGAATTGCATAGGTATCAATTTAAGTTGGTCACTCACGACATGTTGTTTTCTGAAATTATTTTATTTCTAATAGCTTAAAATTCAGCAAATGACAGTGTGAGAATATGTACAATGCCATCAGTTTTTTCCCTACATTTTCAAAGAAATGTAGGGTAATTTTGAATTAACCATCTCACTGGCTTATTACATTAAATGTTTATAGAGGATAGGAATATACTGTATGGTTAGGAGATCAAGTGGAAACTGAACAAAATAACCACTGTGGTAACACTTGACAAAATGGAGGTGTGCACTTAAGGTACTTAAATCAACTCTCCCAAGATTGACATTTGAAAATTATTACTTTCATATCCATTATTATTAGGCCCTTTTTACAGTATTTTTTCAGTTTGATTTACTTGTGTATCAATAAAAGCATGTATTTCATGGAATTTTTAGGATAAATTTGTTTATAGCCAGAGAAATTGGAAAATATCAAAGTAATGTAGAACAAAATGTTTTTGATATTTTGAGTGAGTGGGCTTGTGTGCAATACAAAGATTTTTGTAGAGCCTTATCACAACATATGCATATTCTTCTTTTTTTTCATTGGGGGAGATTTATTATTTATCTTAGCCTAGCAAGTCTTGTATGTGAAAACACAAAACTTAATATAAAAAGTTAATTGTATTTTACAGTAAAAATATTGACTTCACACTATCTCATGCGTTATACTGAGGTTGTTTCTAATTTTGCAGTTTAAAATGTAATTTAGAAGTAGATGCATTAAAAAGCGAGGGCTTTAAATATTATTTATGTTCTGAAAGGGACTTGAAGTTTAGTTTTCTAGGTTATGTACAAAGTAGTATACACGTCCATTCAAACTGATGCTGAACACTTAAGGATCTTGTCTCAACAACAATATTAGTCAGATTTTAAGGTTCACTTCACATGGACCTTAAAATAATATAATCTGTTGTTAAGTCTAATATGAATATGTTTTTATATTATATTATAGATGTTGATGAGTGTGTTAATGAGGACATTTGTCCACAGAATTCTATCTGCACCAACACTGATGGCTACTTTGAATGCACATGTGAAAACAATTTTATAGGAGTTGGAGCATCTTGTCAAGGTACTGTATATTTTTTAGCATGTTTATCACTTAAACTTTTTTTTTAATAAATAAACAATATATGGTAATTATGATATAAATGATGATGAATGTAAAATGTTAGTTAAAAATACTATAAATCTTGCATTGTTTATGTACAAAGATGTAAATGAATGCGTCACTGGTAGTAGCAACTGTCATGAAGATGCAAACTGTGTTAATGAGATTGGAAGTGTATCATGTGTTTGCAAGTCAGGCTATGAAGGAAGTGGAACACAATGTTCAGGTACTGTAATTCAATTCATTCATTTCTTTCTTTAGATACATTTAAAACATGTAAAAAGATTGATGTTTATACATCATGTATACATCAAATTATTAACAGTGCTAAAAATGTCAACCTGCTTTAAAATGATTTCTGCTCATATCTTTTTGAAAAATTCCAAGTTCTATAGTCATATATTAGGGACCGAATATAAGGTCAGTGTGTAAATAACACCCATATTTGTAGTTTCAAAACAAGAAACTATCAAATATTGGCATTTTCGGTAGCATTTATTGACAAAAACCACATTTTTTTTAACATATTCAAGAATATTTGCTGCGAATGTGAAAAAAGTTTGTATTCCGATTTTCCTGACCCTATGACCCACTTTTCCTATATTTTTTATGGTAGCTGGCACTGTAAATTCCAATAAACCAAATATAAATATGATTGTAATACAATTTAAGCAAAAATAGATATTCTTGGATTAGTGTTTACTAAGACATGAATGTAAGATTAAACTTAAGGTCAAATGTCAAATATGGCATATTGGGTTATTTTGTAGAATAAATGCTGAGCAAAATATAATATAAATATTCAAAACAACCTAAAGCAAAAATAGCTTTATAGTAAATATTTACTAAGATACAAAAATCATCACAACTGCAGTAAACATATAGTATTTCTTTTAGAGAATTTTCCATTAGAGGGATATAGGTATACCTGAACAGAGCAATTTAAGAAAAAGGCAGTGATGGTAATTTTTTTTTAAATGGCAGAAAAGGGAGGGGGTTTGTAGGGTCAGAAAACATTGGATACTACTATATTCACATATTTTATGGCAAATGTTCCTGATTATGCAAAAATACATTTGGCAAAAATACATTTAGCAAAAGTATCCTGCAACAGTATACACTAATGCAAAAAAGTGCAATTTTCTTTGTAACAAGAAAAAACAGCATGGTTTTTGACCAGGACAGTAATTGAATAAATGTAAGCCTGTGCCTAAAATCCAAATAGTGGTGTGACAACTCTTAAACATTGAAGATAAATTAGAAACTCTCTCTTGGTTTACATTAAATGGGCATTCAAGGATTAGTTAATTAATAAATGCAAAAATGTGTCGTAGACAATACATTGTGAAGAAATGTTAGCGTAGTAAGCCACTGTAATTTAAATATTTCTTTCTTCTTCTGATGTTTTTTTTTTGTGTTCAGACGTTATCTACAAAGTAATCTTGAGAATTTTATTACTGTTATTAATAGATACTGATGAATGTGCTCAGAATGGATGTGATACAAATGCTGAATGCACAAACTATCCAGGAACCTATTCATGTGTTTGTAATGAAGGCTTCAGAGGAAATGGTGAAACATGCATAGGTAAGGAAAAATAGCCAGTTTACTTATTTTTTTAAATATTATATTTCTTATTTTTTACTATTTAGTTTATGTTTTTACATGGAACTCTATAATTCCATAGCAAATGTAATCATCACTTTTCAATCAGTTTGTCTGACTTTCTGTGTCCAACTATTTGTTGATTGCATTGTTCAGTAACTGTAGGATACTAGTACCATAATACTACAGAAAAGGGCATTGAAACAAAATTTGTTTTGTTTGTAAAGATTCACCAAATTGGTTTTATAATTGCTATTATAAGGCTGCCTTATAAATGAAATTATGTGGTTATGCAGAATAGCATTTTAATGAAATTGTCCATAATATAATAAACTTGTTTATAATTCCCTACCTAGATATCAATGAATGCGATGAAGGTAAATCTACATGCCATGCTCTGTATGGAGATTGTTACAACACGCCTGGTTCATACTTGTGTCTCTGTAAGACAGGCTTTGATGGTGATGGTGAAACATGCAATGGTGAGTGTAACTCTTCAAAAACAAATTCTCAATATATGGTGAAACAAGTTTTATTGGATAAAGATTACTAATCATAGACCTATTTTACACAGTCTGCTCATGTGCACTTTAAAGAACTCTTTTGAGAGGAGTATTGGGTTGCCATGTGTGTTGGTCCATGTGGCCCTCCCATAGACAGAAGAGAGTAATGAAGCAGCTACAGGACATGAGAGGAGTTTAAGGGCATGTCATTGATGCAATATCTAGTCCATTGTGTATATGATCACTGGAATAAACTGCCAGTGACAGAATTCAACCCTGCAACCACTTGGTTTCTTTATGATCTTAACCATTAGATCACACAGACTTCATAGTCGAACAGGTCTTAAAGCTGGCAGACACACATTACACAGCATATATACCAGATAAATCTACAGATAAGCTGGAATTAAATAATGCACATATGAGAAATTGAATTGGCCCTTAGACCGTTACATCTGTTAAATCACATAAATCAAATAAAGTTACCTAAACTGAAAAACATGATTTTATTCACTGTGTAGAAAAGCTTACAATGAATGTTGTATAGTCCTATAAATTACATGTTTAATGAATACCTTTGACAGGGTATGAACCTGCAATACCTCGCTGTTCTAACAAATGTCTTAACCACAAGACATTAGAGATAGGCAATATGTATAAAAAAAATAATGAAAAGCTTGAAATTAACTTATGTTTTTATTTAATTTATGTATTTATTTTCTTATTGTTAATTTATATACTATAATATATTAAAGAATGTAGAAAGTAGGAATTTTAAATTGTGTGTAATATTTAAACATTTTAGATGTTGATGAATGCGCTAGTGAAAATATGTGTTCTTCAAATGCTGTATGCATCAACGGTGTTGGAAATTATGGTTGTCGCTGTAATAGAGGCTTTGAGGGAGATGGCCGTTACTGCATTGGTTTGTATTTCACCATTATTTTTGATAAAATTACTGTACTTTATTTACTGTCTTTGAATAAAATTATGTTATATCCATAATTACCAGAGTACCTGAGGATCCACTACATATCTATTATAAATTAAAATTTGAAATAAAATAATTTCTTGAAAATGTGCACGCATACGCGGTTGAATATTCTCTATCAATCAGCAAAGTTCAGAGATCTTAGGACGAACCTCATGTCACAGTGAAATTTTTTTAAATGCATGTCAACAATTGAAAAGTTTAACTTCCCTTCCCTAAGTACTAATCACTCTAATAAGTGCTTAATATGTCCAGCGTCCTGCTCACAAACTGTGCAAAGTCTCTTTTTCCATAAAGAAATGCAGTTCCTAAACTCATCCAGAGAGATTTTCCCCAGGCACTCGCTATTTCTTCTTTTAGTACATCTTCCATGAATCCGTCTCTCCTGTTTGCATAAATCTTCTCTTTTTTAACAAATCCCACATTGCATTGTCCGGCGATTGTGGTGATCACTCATCTTTCTTGATCAAGACTAGGTGTTGCCTCCACAAGTTAGATTTCAGTTGCATTGCTAGTGTTCATAAATATGTTTATGATTACCAGAGGACCGATTTTGTATGCCCACCCAATATAATTATGGAGGTACAAAAGTATTTCAGAAAATTCATAAATCTGTTGTACATCATCAAAAAAGATTTGTGTTTTTTGTCATTGCAGACATTAATGAGTGTAGCAGAAACCTAGATGATTGCCCATCACCTACATCAGAATGTATTAACACCATTGGAAACTTCACATGTCGCTGTGCTGCAGGATACAATGAAAATGATGCTGGACACTGCATAGGTAAACATGAACATCTTTTCTCAAAATATTACTTGTTTCAAATTATTACAAGAGTAGCTTGATCTACATACCTGTACTTTTGTTGTTGGTTGACATTTTTTGTTTTGGTTGGCTTTTGTTGGATCATTTATTAAAAACATTATTAAATGATTGTTACTTGAGGATGTAATGGCATTTGTCTTTACAACTCCAGCCACAAGTTAACCAAATATTGAAACACATCATCAATCAAGAGTTACTCTATTTGTCTGTTTCTATAGCCTAAGCTGTAGAGGCTAGAGATGCAGTCCAACTATAGGGGTTAAACAATAAAGTTTATAAAAAAGCTTAAAATCTATTTCAGACAATATTTTTCAGTCATCCATTTTTCAAATAATTTATAATTAATTGATATTTGTATTTATTTTAAAGACTATTTTCTCAAGCCCTTAATGTTTGATAGTTTCACAAACAGTTGCTTTATTATCAATGCCCTCAAGCCCATGGTCAACATCACCTCCATCGATATTATCTATATTCTAATCTTCTTGTTTTATACTGGATTGCCATAAAATACGGTTTTTCGAAATGATCCTGTTACAAAAGGCAAAATTGAAAGTAAACATGTCTACAAATAATATCACAATGTACATTTTAAAATTTTGAAGTCGTACTACTGTAGGCCAAAATTAATAGTAGTATAATAAAGGAGATCCCACAAATTATCACTTATATCACTAATTAGCTTCATTACAAAATTAATATTCACTCAGTAGATGTGTTCTCTTTTATGGGTTTTGTACTTTGTTACTTTGAGGTTTGTCTTTTGATATTTAATTACACTAATCATATTATTTTAATCTTTCTAGCAAAATCAGAAATATCAACTGTCACAAACTTGTTTTCTTGTAATACTAGTAGAAACTATAAAACTTTAGTACAGATTTTTGTACTGGTTGCCATTCAAAGCATTAATGTGAATTTATGCATCACAAATTTAGTTTGTTCCAGCAACCTAAAGATTGTACTTGAAAACCTGTCAAAATAAGCTCAAGAAATTAACAATTTAATTCTGATGATTTTAATAAAAACAAGCAGATACAGCTACAAACCCCATTTTAATTATTAAAATCTTTAGCTGATACAGTTTGTTTTTAAAGATATATAAATATCTTTAGTGTTTTGGTTTTGTTAAATTTAATTTTTTTTACAATTACATAAAGTGACTCTAATGCAAAGGTGACATATAGCATTAGCCAGCTAAACTACTGGTAGTTACTGTCTCGTGCACTGAATCATGTCCTCAGTTTGTTGGAATACATGCCCCTCAACTTGCATTTGGCTGAAGGGCCATATTTTGGATGAGGTAATAACCTGTAGCTCCCATATCACCATGTGCTCATTTGCACATTAAAAAACAGTACACCGAATAAATAAAATAAAGTATACCTTGCACAAGAATTATGTTATTCTAACACATTTGATTTGATTTAAATTAACAGATATTGATGAATGTGAAAATGATCCACAATGTAGTGAAGATTCCATATGTCATAATCTTGAAGGGTCGTATGAGTGTATTTGCCCATCAGGTCTTCAGAGCACAGCTGATAATAGGGCATGCCATGGTGAGTAAATTTAAAATATTATTGTGGAAAACTGTTGGGAATTTCTTCCACTGTCTGTAGTATGGTAGTGAACTACTTTATGATTTTATATCTATAGATTGTCAATGATGTCTTATATATTTATGGTTTATAATTAGATGTCGATGAATGTGAAGAAGGATTGCATCGATGTAGCCCATCAGCGGAGTGCTTCAATACCTACCAAACCTATTCTTGTAGATGTGGTTCTGGCTACACAGGTGATGGGGAGAACTGTGAAGGTAAGAATATATTTGTTCAGTCTAATACTAGGGATGGGACATTCGGGGTTGGGACAATGAGTAGAACCCTTCACCAAACCCCCAACACCCTCCAATGGAAGAAAATGGTCCATGTTTAACATGTTTGCAAATCTGAAAAAAAACAGGTCATACCATTGTATTGTAGAGCAGTATTAAAATACATTAATAGCAATGGAATATAAAATACTATTATTTAAAAAATTCAAACATTATACAAATCATCGTTACTCCCATTTAATGATGAATTTGCAATTTTGAAGTTTTGAGCAAAACGTTGAAACATTATAACACTACAGTTTTTTGAAAAGGGAGCTATGGCATTTATTTTTTCAAGCATGTTTGGGAAATTATATATATTTTATTCATTCACAATTGTGATTGCATTACTGTAATAATTACTAATAAATTAAATACACAACTATGCACAACTACATGGTAACTGGTCTAGCAAAATGCGTCACTATGACAAAATTGAAACTCGTCACTGTATAATGCAAATGATAAATAGATTTTAGTAAATACATTTCATATTCATCACATTAATTACAAATGAAAGCAAAACACAATATCGTTAAACGATAAGCTTCTACAAAAGTTAGTTTTTTACACCAAAAGAAAACTTCTTCTCTTCTACAAATACACTGAAAGGAAGGATAGTGGATTGTATTATCTATAC
>JAOTQE010039173.1:0-10040 GCA_025631205.1 Nesometra sesokonis
TGATATGATCAAGTTAATTTCAAAATTAATGTTGATGATTTTTTGGTCATTTTCAGGTGACAATATATCTTTAAATGTGCAAATATTGTGTGTTCTCCCGAGTATGGTTTTAGCCATCAAATTTACCAGTAAAAAATTATATAATTTTGTTTATTGAAAAATAATTATGATATAGTTTTGATTCAAATATTTTTCTTGCCCTACTTGGGTGCTTTAGTATTACAGAGAATACAGGAATGCTCATAGAGGCCTAAAGTTATGTAGATATTTGGGGTAGGGCCAATACCAACCCAAAAGCCATGCCTGACAAGTCATGTTTTTTGCATAATTTACCAGTATAATTTAGAATACTATACATGATTTTAAAATGTTTAACCTTCAACTGGCTAAACATCTCATAAGCGGGTTCGTGCTTCCACTGCGATTTCGGGTTGTAAAAGCATTCTTCCATTATTAATTATTATAGCACTATTAGACCACGTCGCATGATTTTACATTCTTAGTAGATTTTGCAGGACAATGTTTGAAAGAGCAAATTAAGATAAACAATTTCTCATGCGAACAAAAATCATTCGCTTGTTGAAATTAGCCGTATTTTACACTACTTGACGAAATGCGTTTTTGGTTTTCTGGGTCTAGGGGACACCCTGGGGTATAACTTAAAAAAAGGGCGATGAACGTTTGTTGGGAATGCGGTCTAGTTTATGTGTACAAAATTTCAAGCATGTCCGTTCAAAACTGGTGATGCTGGATGCTTTTAAAGTTATGGTCGCAACAAGAACAAGAACATGAGTGAGAACCTAAGGTCCGCTTCGCGTGGACCTAAAAGTTACTCTGTTAACATGGTAGGTAATGGTAGAGACAAGGTAGACATAGGTAGTTAACAGGGTAAACACTGTAATAACTACCTTACCAACATTGCTACCTATCTATATCATCCCATTATAACCCATAAATCTCTTAATCTCCCAAGGGAGCCCACCATGGATATGGTCAACAATGCCCTACCAATAGGAAAATACAGCCATTAATAGACCTTTGGACTAGAACTGACACCAATGCAATCAATTACTTATTGAGCTTAAGTTATCAATAACATCAATAAATATACTACCTAGTTACTAGGTAGTTCTCTGTAGTTCTAGGTAGATCTTCCTAGTAATTTAACATGGTAGATCCAGTTTGTTTTAGGGTATCATTTTTTTCAAAGGTTTACTGGTAGGTTCAACTGTATATTAATAGGATAAAAGACAATCACATCATTAATCTCTATTTATGCTAACATCGTTTATCCCAAATTATATATTAAATCATAATGCTTTGTATCAAACCATTATTTATTGTTTCTTTTTTACTACACATTTCACATGCAAATAATCAAATTGTTTTTAACTGATGGTTGTATTTACATGATCTTCATCTTTTAAACTAGAATTTCTAATTGTAATGTTATAAACAATATTCCATTTTGTAGACCTGGTTTTGAACATTTCCTTGTTCCATTTGAACTTGCAATTAAATGTACTTTTTAAATGTACTTTTTGCCTCAGTCTATGAGTCACCTTACCGTCACTTTATATCATCTAACATAGTATGAGATGGTATATTTTATGTCTTAAGATAGCCTAAAGCCTGTTTTCCTGTCGATCGTTAATCCCAAAAACGGCAATCTGAAACGGCGATTTTGATCATTGATTTTGAAAAATAAAGATTTTCACAATGATTTACATGAAAAGGGGTCACTCTTGACATAAATTCCAACGTCAACGAAAGTTAACGATTTGAATCGTCACAGTTAAACCAAGTTCAACTTTGACGATTTGGATCATTAAATTCTGGTGCTCGCGAGGCAACATTGCCCGTGGCAAGAATTTACATGTTTTGGGCTTAGAAATAAATCATACATTTTGTTTTTATATTAAATTTTCTGGAGTTGTAACTTGCTTCAGAACATAAAATATACTAGTAATTGAAATTTGCAAGTGATCGCTTAGGCCCTATAAATGTTTCTTAAAAAGTATTTGTTTTAGGCCAGCGAAAAGAATGATACATTTATTGGAATAGGCCTTACAGACTAGGCCTAGGCTTACCTAGGATAGGGGTTCTGTACGTTGTGAAGTGGAAAGAACAATAGTTTGGATCGTTGTGGTTCTAATTATTATTCTTGAATACGCTACTATAAATGTATTTTAATTGTTATCACTAATTTTGGCCGTTTTTATACTCACAAAAAGAATTATAGCTTGTAATACTTATTTAAAAAAAGTATATTTTACAGCAATCTTTGGCTATAGGAAACCTAGGCCTAGGTTAGAATTAGAGTAAAAACGCCGTTTGGCTGAGTAGTTACTCGATCGGGGCCGGGTACTGGTACAAATAGGCAGCCTACAAACGTCACCTAGACTAATTGACTTTACCCGGCAGAACAAAAAAACGAAACTCTACTGTTCAGGGCATATAGGCCTATCTAATCTGACAAACGTAGCAACAATTATCTAACTAATATATAAAAATTGCAATTGAAAAGTTCTTTAAATTTTTTTTATTGCAATTTTAATTCATCGCGAAAATATACGAATTTCGTTGCGCACAACGTAGTAAATAGCGAAAAATATAGCGGTCCAGCGTGATTTGAATTTTATCGTTAAATTGTTTACCTTTTTTATAACGATTCAAAACGCCTTTCAAATCGGCGATTTTCGAATAATGATCGACAGGAAAACGGGCTTAAGTAATCTGGCTATTTATGATTGTATAAGATGTGCCACTGTTCCAAGTCCTAGGCATTTCTTGGTAATAATAATTTGACTTAATGCAATGTTGAGGCAAGTTTTATTACTATTATAAGAAAGCATGGTGATCTTTCATTCATAAAAACATGAACTAAAACCTTAAAACAATTCTACCATTGTAAAATATACTTAAATAGTTCAAGTACAGTATTTTCTTTTAGGTGTAGACCAGGAAAACATACAGCGAATAGTTTTCCGCATTTGAGGTTGTGCTAATATGATAGCTAAGGGGTTTATAGCACTGTTAAGATACTTAAAAGCATAAGTAATTATGAACATTATGCGCAATGCCAGACTACTAGTGACTTCGGTTTCTGCATATGAAGCAAAGATAGCTGATATTGAGAACCCAACCCAGGACAAAATGTAAAACAAGATGATTAGAGACAAGGTCAAATATGCCTTATTACTGCCTTTAAGCCATTTTTCATTTCTTTGACTTGTACCCTTTTTGATTTTCATTGATTGTTCTTGTTTTATTATATGGCTGTCAGATTCTCCAGTTGTCAGTCTTTCAGAAAACGTCATTTGCCTTCCAGAAGATGTTGCCACCTGTATTTCAGGAGATAGGGAAGTTTGTCTTTCAGAAGTGTTTCTGTCAATGGGAGGTTCACATATTTGTCTGTCAGTAGCTGTAGAAATTATTTTGTCAATTGGAGTTTTGCAAGTTGGTCTGTCAGAGGTTGTAGACGTTTGTTTGTAAGTAGCTGTAGAAAGTGTTCTGTCAATTGCAGATTTGCAAATTGGTTTGTCACAGGTTATAGAAGTTTGTCTTTCAGAAGATGTAGCAGTTTGTCTGTTAAGAGATGTAGATGTTTTTCTGTCAGTAAGGGGTGTCCAAGTTCTGTCAAAAGTTATAGAACATGCGTCACTATTGTTACAGACAGAAACCATATCAGTTGAGGGATTAATGTGAGCATTTGCAGTTGAAACAGCTTTTATTGCTGGTTTCAGGAGGATCTTCCTATTGGAATATTGCTTTCGTATTTTATAGAATAGGATTCCATAAATGGCACTGATTATGGTAATAGGACCCCAGAAATACATCACGGTCACTAGAACAGTAGACCATACATAGTTGTAGTATTCTGGAAGAGATTGAAAGTTTGAATCACTATCTTCTGGTTCTTCTAAAATGGTAAAAGATGTTCGAAGAGATATCCAAATTACAGTAGCTGTTACCCAAGAAGAAATGCAGAGTATTGCCACGCTTCTGTTGTTGCGATTCATTCTGTACCTGACTGGTTGCCAAACTGCATACAGTCGATCGATGGCGATGGTGATGATGCATAAATTTGATGTCAAAAGTAGAATGTTGTGAATGTCTTTCATGACGGTGTTAATACTGTGACAGGTGCGAAACAAACCACAGAGGCCTCCTACTATTAGAGCGAAACCGGTTAATAAGAAGAAGAACAGTTGGTGAGTGACACTGACTGACTACCATACTGCTGCTAGTTTAGGCTTTATCACTTTAAATGTAGTTAGTATTTCACACTTCAAATAATAATATTGGTCTAATGCTGGAACGCATGTACAAAGATATTAACGATTAACTTTCTTTTATCTATCCTGTGTGCAGCTTTCCACATCTTATTGTCGGATCGACTTGTTGATCCAGTACAATTAATGCATGTTTACTTGTCAGTCATTAATCCCCTAATAGATGATTTGAAATGACATTTTTGATCATTCATTTTGAAAAATGACGATTTTCACAATGATCGACAGAAGAAAAGGGGTCACTTTCGACGTTAATCCTGATATCAAAAAAGTTAATTATTTGTATCATCAAAGTTAAATTGGGTTCAACTTTAACGATTTGGATCATTAAAAGTGGGTGCTTGCGAGGCAACATTGCCCGTGGCAAGAATTTACATGTTTTGGACCTATGTAAATCACACATTTTGTTCATTTATTACATTTTTGTGAGTTGAACCTGTAATTTCAAATTACAAGTCAAAGGTTTCATTCTTAGAGCCAAGTAACGCTCAACAATACATTTTTAGAAGCAAATAACGAACATTTGGAAACTTGTGAAAAAATACAAAATATCGGTTGAAAACAGAGTTTTAGAAAATAACAAATTCATTTAGGAAGAAGACTCAAGATATATGAGCACAGCACTTGTTACAGAAAATGTTGATGTTGTAAAATTGTGTTCTGTATTTGTGCATAACTTTTACATAATATGTCCAAGGTGTCCTCCATGTGGTGTAAAAGCAATTTTCGATTTTTTCAATATTTAACATCCAAGGGCGGATCCAGAATTGTATGGAAGATGTAGCGCACTATTTATGGCTGTGTGGACATGTTAACGGTTTCAAATTTGACAAGAAAATGACCAAATTTGCCTTATTTTTGCATGTTTTCTTTTTTTATAATTGTCTAAAATTTTTCTGTCAACGATATTGGAGGGGAGCGTGCCAGATGCGCCCGCGCTAAATCTGCCCCGACATCTGATATTTCGTTGCTGCGTAGAATTAGGCTGCTTGAGAAAACGCTCAGATAAATGTTTTTAATATTTCGGTGTGTTACACCAAGTATAACGCATGAAGTCTGAAGACTTCTTTCCAATGGGATTCTTCTGGTGGTGATTGCAGGCGTGGATCCAAGGGGTCCCAACGGACCCGGGCCCCCCCTTTTGAAACCAAAAAATATTTTTTTGCACAATTTTGAATAAAACTGGCAACCACGACCACCCGGATCTGGAAGTGGGCCCCCCTTTCGGTGGATCCTGGATCCGCCCCTGGATTGGGCAGTACACTGGGACACAATCCCCTACTCTTCTGAAGAGTGTAGTGCATCCCTTAACCTGCACACACTTTGAAAAATATAACACTCTCTGACTAAGTAGATCTACCATGTTAAATTACTAGGGAGATCTACCTAGCACCACAGAGAATTACCTAGTACATTAGTATATAATTACCCTGTTTGTTGATGTTATTTATGCCTTAAGGGTTTATTCTAAATAATGGCTGTATTTTCCTATGTATGCTTGCAGAGAATTGCTGACCATATCCTTAGTAGTATCCCTTGATATGGTAGTTTTTATAGGGTTAACCCTCTTAACTACCTTTATCTACCTTGTCACTACCATTATCTACCATGTTAACAGAGTTATTTTTTTCAAAGGGCATAAGCCATGTTGTACATGTGACCGATGTCTGATCCAAAAGAGGATACACTATTAACTTGTATTTAGACCCTCTAGATGAAACACACGGAGAGTGGCATAGTTTTGGATCGAACTTGGAGCCAGCGAGTGTCGATGGTTAAGTGCTCAGCACAGTGATTACCACCAGCTTAGACTTGCTCCCAGTCTGTATATTATATTTTAAGTGTTTAATGAAATGCGCCACCAGTGGATGATGAAGTTTTAGTGGTGTGAGGTTTTTCGTTAATAGTCAGACTTGTACAACAGTGAATAAACTGGGGTTGAGAATGGAAAGTACCGGGCAACATGACATAATGATTAAGGTGCCATATTTGGCTAATTAAGCCACAGAGTAAACCAATCAAATGTTCTCATTTTCGAACCACGATTGTTGCCATACGAGAGCCTGAAATACAATAAAATACAATAATTAGGGCCTAGGCCTTGTGTTCGATAATTGAGGTAAGTCTGAGCACATATCTTAGGTGTAACTAGATAGGCCTACTACTATTTAATGGCAATGGTGAGAGAATTAGGCTAGGCTATAACCACAAACAATATGTTTTAGCAGTCGATTGCTTGTGGAAAAAGGCCTAAACTTTAATCTACCGGTAATTGTCATACAAGCATATTCAACCTTTTTCGAGTGGATTAGCTAATCACATGCAACTGAAACCAGGTAAGCGGATAATTATATGCCCATGAAATCGTGGTAGGAAATCACGTGACATTGAAGTGTTGACCAAGACGGTGATCCAAACTTCAGAAAGGTATAACAATCCACCTGCTATGGAATGCAATTGATGCCTTTCAATCGTCTTTCACAAATTAAACTGAATCACCCTCTTGAACCAAGACTAACCACCAGCTAAATGTCACTCTCGGTTCTTCAGAAATATTTCATCCTCAGTATATCGATTCTTTTCCATATAATGTACCCTACAAAACCAGATTTATCACTAAATTTTAGAGCTAAAATGTACACAATTGAGTTATAATACCATCATCATTGTTTCTAAGAATGCTATAGAAATGTTTCTTATTTTTTGGATAAGAAACTTGTTTCATTTATTTATTCACCAGTAAAACATTACAATTAATTTTAGAGGAGAGAATTTGAAAGAAATGAAATTATTAAAAAATGATTATTCTTCTTGTTTTATATCATAGGTCCAATACCTATATTTACAACACTAGTTTTAAAAGGAATTCTCTTTTACTTATTCAGCATGTTGGCCAAGAGTCGCAAAAGAGAAAATGTACACTCCCATATAGGGCATGCAGCTCCGTACAAACAAACCAATGAAATACTAATAATGTACATAATGTAGAAACTAAACTATATTTAAAGACCACAAGATACACATTTTATAGTGGTTTATATTAATTTTAAAATGTCCTTCCCATTGTTATAATTCATAGTACATGTTCTTTCTTTTCAAGTGTTTAACAGTAAAAACCAATGGCATTAACCGAGAGATCAAATAAATCGGTGTCTTGTGTTATCTCGTATAGATTACTGTAATTCATCTCTCTTGGTTACTTCTGACAGAGATATCAAACGTCTCCAATTTCTCCAGAACAAAGCTGCGAAGCTTGTTTTTAGAACTAGAAAATTTGGCCATGTCTCTCCTCTACTTTCAAATCTCCACTGGTTAACTGTCAAAAAACGTATCAATTACAAAATTATCACACTTACATACAAGTGTCTTCATGGTTTTGCTCCATATTATCTTTAGGATCTTTGTCACACGTTTTACATCCCTTTACGGCAAGGTCTTCGCTCAGCAATGGATCCTCTCTTTTTAACGACCCCCAAAAACACATATGAAATCCTTTCTTAAAGGATTTTTTTCACAGGCTCCAATTCTATGGACTGAATTACCCTATTCTATCCGTCATTCTGCAACCTAAACTCTGTTTAAGTCACTCTTGAAATCTCATCTTTTTTCATAACTTTCAGGATTTTTGGGCTGTAAGACTCCGGTAATAGAGCACTATATAAGCATTTTGAAATTATTATTATTATTATTATTATTATTATTATTATTATTGTTGATATTATTGTTTTATTATTGTTGTTGTTGTTGTTATTGTTATTGTTATTGTTATTATTATTATTATTATAATTATTATTATTAGAGTTATTATTAGAATTATTATTATTATTATAATTATTATTGTTATTATTATTTTTAGTATTATTATTATTATTATTTATTATTATTACAACAACATAACAAGTGACCGTTACCATGTACTCTGTTCGCACATGATATGTGCGTGTAATTAATAATAGGCTTTTCAATCAGGAGAATTACACGCGTACATTGTAGTCGTGTTGTATGGCATTTTAAAAGACATCAGCTGCTTGGCCTTTTTCATTGTGACTTTTTCGCCCAGTATTAGAAATGGCAAGCAGAAACTGTTTTTGTTTTAAATTACGATTAAAACTCATTAATTTATATTAAAGCTGGATTTATAATTCATAACTATATTATCCATAACCTGTATACAAAATGTGAGGTGTCGTGACAAAATGAGTCGTGGTGTACGCCAGGTCATTTTGAGATATTCACAAAAATAGACAAAAAGTCATAATTTGATGAAAATGAGATTCCTGTTGTTTTGTTAAGTTTTGGAATTAAATTTTATGATTGCAAACTTCCTGTTTATATTTATTTACATTAAACATGAACTTTGAACTACATTTTGTAAAGGCTGTTTTTCAAAATCAATAGAAGAACATACAGTAAGTCAACAGTTGTTTATCTTTAAATTTGATTTTGTCTAAAGTGTGTTTTCATATACCTTCAGTATGTTTTAAAATACAGTTTCTCTGGTTATACTGAAGCTATGAACCTGATTTAAAAACCAATTTCAAGCTTATAATTTCTTCTATCGGAATACAACAATAACTCAATTTTGGTTTTCTGTACAACACGACTCATTTTGTGGTGATACCTCACAAATGTTCTTAAACTACTATGTCACGATCTGTAAATCTGACATTTCAAATGATCAAAAAGATAATACATGATCCAAGTTTATCACATACAAAAGAAGTTTTACCAGTAAAAAATTCCAAAGTGTAACAAAACAGGTTTGTTTTGCAAGCGTATAAAATGCCTCATCAAAGAGTACTAAAAACAGACGTTTTACAATATTTTTAGACCTACCGAACTACGTCGCAGGTCTTTTACACTCAATTCGTCAGGTTGTAGTTGTCTTTTCATAGCAATCTCAACGAGTACCCTACTACCTTACTTATATGTAACTTTATGTTTTTTGCAAAATTTTGAGCTCCTACCTCTACTTAATTATATACATTATTTTCAAGAACTTTGATTGGTCAATTCCTTATACTGTCTTAGCCAAGAATTTAAGGAGTTACATAACTTGATCATTGTAAAAATGATTGTTTACAGTATTCTGTAAACAACAGACAAAAAGTGGGTTTAATTATCAGAAACGCCTTTGTCTTGTGTTGTGTAATTTTCACTAATTACTCCCTAATGAGTTAATTAAATAACTAGAGATTAATTAGGTACCAATTAGGTATATGAATAACATACGATTCAATTATTATGGTCATTTTGTCCTTTGTTATAATGATCTTTTTTTTTAAATTAACATCGAATAAACACATCTGTTGTATTGTGACTTTGGGAAAATTCTTTGTTTTGGTAACAATTGTATCTATTAACTCCCTATGTGTTAACTTGATATTAATTAGGTCTAGGTACTGCAATATCAAAGTTTAATCATTTGTGAGGTGTCGTGACAAAATAAGTCGTGATGTACGCCGGGCCATTTTGAGATATTCACAAAAAGTAGACGGAAAGTCATAATTTCACAAAAATGAGATTCATGTTGTTTTGTTGAGTTTAGTAATGAAATTCAAATTTAACTTCCTGTTTATGTTTATTTACAATAAACATGTTTTGAACTACATTTTGTAAAGACTGCTTTTCAAAATCAATGGAAAAACATACAGAAAGTCAACAGTTATCTATCTTTAAAGTCGATTTTCTCCAAAGTGTGTTTTCATATAACCATGTTTTAAACTGATTTTTCTCTGGTTATAC
>JAOTQE010039184.1:0-10040 GCA_025631205.1 Nesometra sesokonis
GTAATTGATTTTACCCGGCAGAACAAAAGAACACAACTCCACTGTTCAGGGCGTGGAAGGCCGATATGATCTGACAAGCAGTGACCCCGAGAGGTCAAATTGCTGTACAGATTAGGATTAGCTGCTTCGCAGCAATAAAATAGGAATAAATATAAGTTGTAGTTTAAATTAGGAGCAACAATGCAGTTATCTACCGTGGGTACGAGTTATTCATTTGGTTACGAGTTGGCATGGGTACAAGTTTGCATGGGTAAGAGTTGTCCTGTTCCCATTCGTTGGAGCATGGAGATTGTTAGAGACCGTAGTACAAATGGTTTCTACAGTAAAATTGCAGTGATCAGTGCCATCACTCGCTATTTGATGTAAAGTTAAGTTACTCAGATTTGTAGAGCGGCTTTTGGAAAACAAATAGAATGATTAGAATCAACATTGCCTATATCATTAGCTTTTTTGCTAGTCATCTGGTATTTTAAATATTCAGTTTTGCATGAACATACCACCCGTGAGTAGAAATCAGATTTTTATCCTATGTTTTTTTTTTCCGATTCTCGCCCAAACGGGCCCTTATAGTATTGCCATAGCATATGAATACCTTCCCATTGCATAGGCTACTGTAAACTTGTTCCCATGCTAATTTGAGCTTTTTCCTACATGTCTGCTGATAACATTTGATAGTTGACTCATCTAGAAGGATGCAATACTTGACATTCATGTCATAAGGAAATTCCTTTGATTTTGCCAATTAGACACAAACCATAATTTCCTAATCAGAATGAAGTGGTACGTGGAGGATAGCGGGGGCAGCATATTAGTGTGTATGGTAGTTCAAGTGTGTATAAATTGCATTAACTGGTCTTTTCATATATCATTTTCATTTTATTTAACATTTAGTGCAAACTAACTGTAAAGTCTTGTCAATGATCTCTTAAGAGGCGTATCCAGGATTTTTAGACGGGCTTAACAGGTTAGCTTTTCAAACTATAAGTAGGCTAAAATTTGAATTCTAATTTATTAAAGATGACAAACTCTTCGGTCAGTTAGCCTCTGATGATTAATGTCCCCAAATTTGTATTCAGACGATATTTTTTTGTCACTTTGTGATTTCTTTCCATTTCTTCCTTTAATCTTTTAGTTTTTCCTATACCAATTTTATTATTTTTTATAAATAACACTTAATCCAATTATAAAAATTCAACAATGCCATTTGTAGGCCTAATACATAAACCATTATAATATCGTTAATGTCTACATACTCAAACTATTGCCACATTGTATGTTGTTGAGGGTACTTGGAATGAATATACAGTACTCATCAAAAACACATCAGAATTCCCATGTGTCATGTCATTGTCATGTCATTGTATGTCGCCATCTGCAGTATGGTTGGAGAAAGGCAGACTCTGATATCATCTTACATAATAACTACTCAAGAGATGTAAACACTAGCAATTGCACCCTCTATTTTATGGGGAATGAATATTAACCATTTCTGACCTAGGTGATTAAAATACTATACCACCCTCTATATTAGTCTGGCACATGCTATCAATTAAAAAAAAAAACATGCAGTGTAAGTGAACATTCCCACTGTTGTCCTGAGTATGGATTTAGCCATCAAATTTACCAATAAAAATTAAATTTTACCAGTAAAAATTTTGTTTAGTGAAAAATAATTATGATATAATTTTAATTCTTAAATATTTTATGACCTCCGGTACTTTTTAGAATACAAGGTATACAGGAATGCTCATAGAGGCCTATTAAGTTTAGGGGCTGTCCATAAATTTACGTAGCACTATTTTCGCCCATTTCAAAAACCCACAAACATAAAATCCCCCTGTAATGCACTGTAACAGAAATTTACATACCCACCCACCTCTCCGTGTATTACGTATTTCATGTGTGGCAAGTCATGTGTTTTGGACAATCTACCAGTATAAATTTTTCAATTGGGAAAACACTGATTCACATTTTCATTAATCACCAAATCAATTACAGTGGCGCTGTGGCGCTGTACCTTGGTGGTTAGCATGCTTGCCTTCCAATCCCGAGGTCCTGGGTTCAAATTTGGCTGAACACTCAGTTCTTTCCCACAGCCTAACAACGCTATCACTCCCCAAGCCTTATAATGAGACTTGGTTTAGAAAGCATGGTGTAGATCTCATCCTGTAAGTGGTGAGTAAACTTGCTGTTGGATGTGGCACGAAATAAAAAAATTAAATAAAAAAAATAATGAATCTGTCCAGCTGGGGCTAAAAATAGAGGGATCTTAAGGCTGATTGATTGATAAGAAAGAATAATCAATGGTATAATGCATAATCCAAACAATGAGTTATATGCCATCGTGACAGGATTCAATATTTCGACACAAATTATGTCGTGTATCTCATTGCTTGGAGTATGCGTTATACTTTCTTTACTGGAAATTGATTAGTGGACCTTTCGAATTAAAGTCTGATAAGCTGGATAACTCCAATTAAATGCTGACACCCTTGATTTTGTAAAAACCTCTCACCCTCGAACAAGAGGCATTGCAAAAAAATGCATTAAATGCGTTCTTTTGGTTAATCAGACAGAGATGATTATAAAACTCAAATATAAGATTATCGCATTTTTTTTAAAGGATTAAGTCTACGGCGGCACTAATCCCGAGAGATTTATTACTTGTAGGTTTTTACTTTTACACCCTTTATAATTGCTTATAATGCCAATTAAGACAGGAAATAAAAGGTCAAAAATGGGTACAACAAACTTTAAAGTTAATTAGCCATATTTTCTAAAAGATGAATTTCATTCTGATAGAGACTAATGGAATTTTTAAATTAGGGAAATCCCTCATTGGATATGGTTTTTAATAAGTGCAATAAGCACCTATAAAGGGGAAGTTCAGGAGACCAATCTAGCTGAGTAGCAAAGATTGACTTTTTTCATGTTTTCATATACACATACACACAGTGCCTTGAGAGTTGCGTCCAAAAATAGTACTGTTCACTGAGAGATGCAGCCCTGAAGTGAATAGTACTATTTGGAGAAAGTCACCGAAAGTGACGTCACCGAAAGTGACTTCACCGAAAGTGACGTCCCTTTGCGAAATATTATAGTATTTCACAAAGTGGCATAATAAAAATCCATCAGGCTGTAAAAGTAGAAATATTTTTAATCACATCGCACTCTCTCAACCAATCAGTGCAGGTTTAATGTTTGTAGAATATAATAAAGTACGTTGGACTGCTAGATGGCTTATTGTTGAAAGTATAGGCCCAGATGCTAAGAAAATTGCTATAACCCAAGCCGCTGGCACCAAGGTTCTCCTCCCCACCCCCAAATGTTCAAAAAATTCAATTTGAAATTTAAAATGACCCTTCTTAATCACAGTACACTGATAAGAAATTTCCAATTCTGTGCAGTTTTCTAAATGTTTAAACTTGATTGTTCATAACTTCGCAAGGAAAATTGTTTATGAAATTTTGTTTGTTTTTTTTTGTTTTTTTTTTGGCATGTTCAATATAATAATTTGTAGATGTTTGTAATAATTCAGTAATAACTAAATTTTTAATTTTTCGACTTATACCTTCTTTGGCTTTGCTCTGCAACACGTGGGAAATGCTACTTTGCACACTTTGCACACTTTGCACACTTTGCATACTTTGCACACTCCATAGACTGGCACTGCCTGGCTAGTCGTAACATAACGAAGGAAAAATTCAGTATTCAATAACAACCAATTTGTCACATATTTAATTAAGTGTGTGATCAAAGCTCATCTAAGATCTTGAAATGACAGGTCAGGAAACCAAAGATTTGAATGTCCATAAAATAAAATCAGAAATTAATGATAAAATACCAAGGCACTAGGACATCCAATTAGTAGGATTGGGAATGACCTCCTTGTTAAGTTTTTGACTTAAACACTTAAGGCCCACCCAGGGGCGCTAAGACGATTAGGACCTTGACAAAATAGAATCAATATGACAATGATGATACATAACTAACTATTCACTTCCTTCCTTTACAAATTATAAACAAAAAAATAAATTGTAAATTTCAATGATAAAGATAATCATAATTACTTGTTTATAATGACTAATTGAATAACTGCATTTTATGTAGATTGTCATTTAGTTACATGGTAATTTTTTTTAACGCACACAATTTACTCAATGAAAAATAGAAAATAAACTCTAGGCCCTCTATGACAGGTTAGCATAGGATAGTCCTAAAAGTCTATCGATAACAATTTAGCCTAGGCCAAGATGCCTGGAAATAAGGCATCCAAACTCCAACTATGTCATCTACAGTATGTATCAAGTTCTGTGGTAATGACAGAAATGCAGTGTCCTTACACGTACCCTGTTTCGTAGGTTTATGTTGGTGCAGTTTTTAAAAAAAGTCATAAACATTTGTAGAAAATCCTGTTTGTTTTTTTTTTGTTTTAGTTTGTATGCACAATTTCATGCACGTCCATTCAAAACTACCTATCCTGGACTCTTTTAAAGTTCTAGTAACAATAAGTATTGCAGTAAAGTTCAGAGATTCTTGCATCATGCAAACCCAAAACATAAAACTAAACAAGAAATATTTTGTACAAAAAAGTGCCGAAACCAAACCTGTTGCTATATTAGTTTAATTTTTTTTAATCTGTAATTTTATTTATGAAAAGATCGTCCAATTTATTTTGGAAACCGCTTTGTCATCGCTTACATATAGCATACTCAACCACCACATGCATAATTTACGAGTCCAAATCTGAAGAACAAAATATTCTGACAAGTTGAAATTTAACATCAGCCTGAAAAGGAATCCCTATTTATTTATTTTATTCAATTTCCAGGTATACATAAGACAATACATTGAGACAACGGTGCAGCACCCTGTAGATTGCCATGAGTGCTAAGCACTATCGAGTCGGCTTTCCATGCCACACTGAAACAAACATAAGTAAAATATAATATATATATGAAAAATTAAAACATAAAAACTACATTAAACTTGTTATCATTAAAAATTGTTTAAATGTATGTATATACAGTATATTAAAGCTGTCTAATGTAAGATCACTGCTTGTCATGGGGCCACTATCATTTAATAGCTGTCTCTAATTTGTAAACGCATATCAGCCACTAAGAAGGTTGATTTACAAATTGGTCCCAAGACTCCGTTCAGCCTAATTTATTGTCATCAATTAAATGGGCATGGGCATTCATATTTTAAAGCATGTTCCGTATTATTTTTATTCAATTTAATCAGATTTTCCAGACATTTCTTGGTAGTCTTTTCTTTTTAGTTTTCCTTCCATGTGAAGTATACGCTGCCACAACACTGCATTTCTTGTTGCTGGTCCCTGTTGTTCGTATCTGCCTAGGGGTGCAGCACAAACATTCATAAGAATAAATATTAGACTCTGATATTTTGCCATTATTTTATTTGAAAGTTCAAAAACCTGTGCCTGTAAATTTCCATCAAAGTCAAAACATTAATTTTATAACATAATTTATAGCCATCATGGATAGGCATGCATAGTTTTTTAAGTATTTTGTCTACTGTTCCATGCATAATACAAAGACCACATGTTTAAAAAATGTTTTTATTCATGGTTCCCTTTGAGTATACTATTCTAAATTGTCTGAGGAGGAATGCTACTCTTTTAAACAAATATTTATTTACTTACTGTATTTCACTTTTATAAAAAATCATCCAATATTTGAATTGTGTACGTGTGCATGTTTTGGGAGCCGACCGGGAACATTTGGTTCAATCCACACATATAAATATGGAATACACTGCGAAGAGGGTATAGCCCCGATTTTAGAACTTGAAGAGACAGCCCCAAATGAGGTTCCCCCATAGTTTTAGCACGATTAGTATTATCCTGAGTATTGCAATTTACTAGTTAAAATTTTGTTTATTAAAAAATAATTATGAAACTTGATTCTCATATATGTTTTACCCTATTTTAATCTTTATTAATACAGAGAATACAGTAATGCTCATAGAGGCCTATAGTTAAGTGGATATTGGGGAAGGGCCAAAACCAATCCAAAGCCATGTTTTTTTTTTGGACGTTTTACCAGTATAAATTTTTCAAATAGGAATACACTGATGATCTTTTAATGTTTGAGCATTGTCACCAGTTTACAGGTTCTGGGCGTACATCTGTGAACAATTTTGTAAGATTGGTTTTATATACACTCGTGTATGTTCTATAACGTTCAATGTTTGCTCCTCGATTGCACGGTGCGAGACAATATTCCGAGCCTATACAGTTAATTAAAACATGCGATATCATTGGTTGATGCTTTTTTAGGAAGTAGTCCCCGGTTGTTATGAAAAAAAATGTGTATCCCTGTTTGACCTCGAAAACGGGTATGGGTTTACGTGTGTGTGGAGTAAGCCTTTCTTCATCTTGAAACCTTTACAACCAATTTGGTGGTCAGTAAGGGTTAGAAACAGTGGGCTACAAAGAAACCTGAAGGTTTGTGATAATCTCCATTGATGTAAAACCACTTGGTACATGGTCAGATATCGTGGATGTCATAACATTGACTTAGACAACACTCTTAATCAAAGAACACATGGATTAAAATAACCAATATTTTTAAGCTGCTTTCTTTTAGAACAAGCCGCTATCACAGCGTATATCTGGTATCACTAATTTCTATTTGTAAATGTTCAATTAGCATGGTGCAACACACACCACACCACTTGATTCATGGTCAAACATAACTTACTGTGTCATAACATTTATGTTGTGGCATCGATCATGGTATAACTTTTCTGTGTTAGATACGATATATATAAGTAATTAACTACTTGTTATCCACTTAATTCATGGTCAAATATTACTTACTATGTCATAACAATATTTTGTGGTATCGATCATAGTATATTTACTTATCTGTTAGATGTCATATGTGTGTGTGTATATATAGGTAATTAACGTTTGTGTTTTCTTTATTGCTTTACCGACTTAAATCATGGTCAAACAGTACTTAAGATGTTATAACATAAATTGGAGATACTTAATATACTAATCTGGTTGTAGGCCTATTCCATTAATAATAGAGTTTATTTTCCTTTTATCTGTGTTATATTCCGTGTGTATTATATAGGTAATTAACAACTCTTTTTTGCTGACTTAATTCATGGTCAAACAGTACTTGGAATATTAAAATATCTTAATTTGAATATACTTAATGTATTAACGTATCTGGTTGATACCGAGGCCATCTTTCTTTTTTTAGTTTTGTATTACGTGTTTAGTTTGTGGGTGATACTGGTTTATATTCTATTTATATTGGTAGTTGACTGTTTTATCCACATAAATCAGTACTTGCAATCTTGGAATGTTAAAACAGGGTAAATTAAAGATTCTGGTTGTATGCATTTATATGGAGGTCATCTTTCCTTTTGAATATTGTAAGTGTTTAGTTTGGCGTGATTTTTATCTGTATTATATGTCATACAGGTAATTAAAACCTCTTCTTCTTTACTGACTTAAATCATGGTCAAGTAAAACTTTGGATGTTAATAACTAAATAGCTACAGCACTTACTGTATTAATGGACCTGGTTGCATGCCATTATATAGAGGTCGTTTTTCTTTAGAATACTGTATAAGTAGTTTTTTTGGGGCTAATGCCACTTAAATTCATGGACAGCTACATGCTATAATCTCAATACATAGAATCATGAAGACATTCTATTAACGTATCTGGTTATGGTGTTGTATAGATAATTACTATACTTGTTTGAAATGCTCCTCTTTAAATTTTAAGTGTCTACTTTGAATTGGTGTTTGTTCACTTAAACTGTTCAGTTTTACAAATAATAACCTCTTATTATAGTTCTTTCATGCACTAGACACAGAGAATAATTGGATTAACGCTAGAATTTACCTCTAAATTTGGTCGAACTTTTGTCCACATTTTTTTTATAGCTAGGGGCAAGAGTTAATTGCTGCACATGACTTCACAGCTTGAATAAGCAGTAAATTTTACTGTCTGAACAGGCCCTTAATTTTTGGGAACAAATGTAAAACCAAACGAAGCTAAATGGGCTAAAGCTATCCATTAACATTTGACTTTCTTGATACTGTATATTATTGTGTTAAAAAAGATATGTTGAATAACTCACAGTTTTTCAAATAAAACATGGTCCAATATACATCATGGATCATGAGCACATAAATGAAAGAGGAAGGGATTGTCTCTCCCTACATTGTTAAATCAACACCGGAAGGACGCACTGGAAACAAATCCAAAGCAATACACCAAACTAGTGATGGCCTGTGATGAAAACTTACCATCATGGGGGTAAACATAACAGAGTGTGAAGTGGTTATCTCATAACACATAACAAGTGCGCATGTTAACAAAAAAATCATTGAAATACATATCAGGTGAGGCATGGCAAACCCACCAAGTTGTCACACAGGATGTTTATTGAGAAATAAGCAAATAAACATCAGGAAATTTAAACAAATACAAATGAAATTTTGGAGTATTTTGTTCAATAACTTTGGTTATGGTTGTCCGATTTTAATAATTGGCCCCTCATTTTATAGCTTACAACAAGTTTAATATGGTTTATGTATTAACTCAAATTTTCAATTTTTTGACAACTTGGTGGTTTTGCCATGCCTTGCCCCATATTGAATTTAGCAAGTATGATCATTTTTAAAGCATTAGTAAACATCTGCATTAGTTTTAGATTAAGCAGAACATAGTTAAACCGATAATATGTGCACTGCAAATCAGCACTATCTGCGTCTGCATAGTGAGGGTTTAAAACCATTCATAGTTCTCAGCAAGTTTGCCGTGTTTAAACCATTCAAATTTAAATAAAGCTAACCTTAGCAAGTGAGAAAAAGATGTATGAATATATCCAGATGGTTTGGCGTGAGTTACCAATGAAGAAGTACAAATAAATACACTTTAAAGTTGTCCTTTCATAGCTCCTTTAAACAACACAGTGAAGTACAGAAAAAGTGCCCCCTATTAATAAATATACTCACAAAACCAGATGTAAACAAGGTTGCTAATTCGGTGTATTCAACTAGGTTTGTATTATTTAAATCTACACCTTCTGTTAATCATAGTTAAGCAAACTTGGTAAAGCTTCTACCATGGAGAAAATAATTCTACCATACAGTCAGTCTGTGAGGTTGATAAACTCATACTAATAAACTTCCTACCAATCAGGTTGTAAAGTTTGTAAACTCATTTTAAACTTTCTATCAATCAATCTGTTAAATAAAAAAGTATAATGCATACTCCAAGCAATGAGATACATGCCATCGTGACAGGATTCAATATTTTGCCATAAGTTAGTCATCATCTGGAATAAATTTATGTCAAAATATTGAATTCTGTTACGATGGCGTGCATCTCATTGCTTGTAGTATGCATTATACTTTCTTACTTGAAGTTGATGAGTGGACCTTTCGCATTTTTCAATATGTTAAGTTGATGTTAATAATGTTTCTACCAATATGTCTGTTAAGTTGACAATCTCCTGCTATAAATTTTCTACAAATCAGTATTTTAAGTGACAAACTACGCTAATAAACTTTTTACCAATCCCTATTTTAAATGGCAAACTCATTCAAATAAACTACCAATCAGTCTGTCTAATTGTCCATATGAAGTCATTAAGAACATGAATGAGTTTCACCCGTAATTACTGAGAAAACCCTTGAACACAGCATGAAGTGACAGATGTAATGTAATGTAACAAAACTAATACAAATGACATCCAATGCAAATTTGTCATGTAATATTAATCACGCTTCATTAGCTTCCTTTTAAATTCCATTAAAATGCTGTCATAGTATTACCACATGGAATTTTTTTCATTTTCATCATTTTTTTTTTTGGTTCTTAAGAGAGTAAGAAAGGGGTAATATGGTTTAAGGTGGCCAATAGGTATATTTCCAAAATCTCTCAGAGTAGGCCTATTGAGCTGATTTTAGTCTTATATGAAAGACATTTCAAAGCTCTTTAATAAGATATATACCATGACAAATATTATAATTAAATTAAT
>JAOTQE010039195.1:0-10040 GCA_025631205.1 Nesometra sesokonis
GGGGGAAGCGCCCCCTCTTAAATCCGCCCTGGTGATTAATAACGATTTTGATTTGACTTCACTTGATGTTAACCTTAAAATATTGATTCTGATTTACAGATAACATTATTATGCTGTAATATCATTTTCCAATGTTAGGAATATCCAACAAAATTTCTTCATTTTTCGAACTAGGACTGTTGTCATATCCAATTCATTTTCATTTTTTTCGCTATCAAAAAAACCCAATCATCTTCATAATTAAAGAATATTAAAGATATATTGTCACCTGAAAACAATGGTTAATTTCAAAATTAATGACCATGAATTTTTATCCATTTTCAAGTGACAGGAAATGTTTAAGCAATTATTGTGTTACTGGTACAGAAATATTTGATTTTTTTCAAAATTTCCCCAAAAACCGAAGACTATAATAATTAACACTAATATAATAATAAACACAATAATTTATATATCAATGGTTCGTGTTTGTTTTCAACAGCTCGGTCAATATGAGCTAAATATTGACCGCGAAGAAAACAATATTGAACATATAATTGTGACGTCATTATTGAATTATAAAATGTACTTTTTACCATTGTTGTATGTATTGCTCTGACGAGAATGAATATCTCGTGAATTGAATTGTATTAAATTCCAATGAATTTGTTATTAGTAGTAATAAATATTGTATGACAAACTGATAATCTATCAATAATACAATATTGTCCTAAAATTAGTAATACGGTTAATTATTATCTTGAATTACCTAATCATAATGTCAGAAAGAACTTGTAAACAAGCCTTTAGATTGTAGTAAATTTAACCAAATATGTACATATTATGTACGGGTATAGTTTACAAAACCTACATGACTATTGGCGACCGCCTTCATGTTTAGTGAGTTGGAAAAATCAACTGAAAACCATTGATATGATACGCAAGCTGGTTCACGATCAAGGTAACAGCCGGCTAGGGGTCTTGTTCATTTTTTATGTACTTGTTTCAACTAACACTTCCAAATAATAGACAATGATTATGACGATGATAGCAATGCTTAAGGGCTATAGGCCTATATATTAAATTCAAACCAATAATTATTAGGAACACGCCATGAGGAATTTACAATACCTTATGTGTTCAAATCACAGGCAAAAATACTAAAAAACACTCAACTCGAGTTATACTTCGTAGAACGGAACGTACAGCATGTGTGTGTCGTATGTGGTTACTCATGCCTAACAATTGTAAGGTTTGTCCACAAGAAGAAGTAGTAGTAGTAGAAGAATAGAAAGAATAAGAAAGGAATGAAGAATTGAGATCATGTGGATAAGGTCTACTGTTTGTTATCTAACATGTTGTATGTGGTCACTCATGCATAACAATTGTAAGGTTTGTCCACAAGAAGAACAAGAAGTAGTAGTAGAAGAAGAAAAAGAATAAGAAGAAGAAGAGGAAGATGAAGAAGAAAAGGAATGGAGAATTGAGACCATGTGGATAAGGTCTACTGCTTGCTATGTGCAATGTTGTATGTGGTCACTCATGCGTAACAATTGTAAGGTTTGTCCACAAGAAGAACAAGAAGAAGTAGAAGAAAAAGAAGAAGAAGAAGAAGAGGAAGAAGAAAAGGAATGGAAAACAGAGACCATGTGGATAAGGTCTACTGCTTGCTATGTACCATATTGTATGTGGTCACTCATGCATAACAATTGTAAGGTTTGTCCACAAGAAGAACAAGAAGAAGTAGTAGAAGAAGAAGAAGAAGAAGAGGAAGAAGAAAAGGAATGGAGAACTGAAACCATGTGGATAAGGTCTACTGTTTGTTCATGTACTGTATTATATGTGGTCACTCATGCATAACAATTGTAAGATTGTCCACAAGAAGAACAAGAAGAAGTAGTAGATAAATAAGAAAAGGAATGGAGAACTGAGACCATGTGGATAAGGTCTACTGCTTGCTATGTACCATATTGTATGTGGTAACTCATGCGTAACAATTGTAAGGTTTGTCCACAAGAAGAAGTAGAAAGTTAGTGGCTACATGACTATGCTCCACGGAGTAAAAATTAAAAACAAATCTCATCACTTTTGCTTTAGGTAATTTAATATTTTTTTGCGGAAACACGGCCAATAAGAGCTATAAACAAAACCTAAATAGAAATTGTATTGAGAATTTAACTTTGCTAAATTGTTATACGAATTTTAAAATTAAATCTCGAATAGGCATATAAAAACCTTTCTTTTTGCGGGATTTTATTTTCGCGGTTTGTTTTTCACTCGGGAGATAGTGGAAATTAGTTCGTTGGATAGATGTTTTTGTTTTTGTTGTTTTTGTTTTTGGAGCTCAGCATGTCTTGGTTATGTCTAATATTAACCCGCGCTTTTAAAGTGTAACACATCTTTATCAAACTATATATCTGTTCGTTGACCTAGTAAATTAATATCATATAGGCCTATCTTACATGGCATCACGAGATGCACAAACTGTTATGCGCGCGTACAAAAAGGCGCGTAAAGGGACGCAAAACGCGCGCGCACAGTGATTAACCTAATAAGCTATTTTACGGTTTAAACTGCGCATGTGCAGATTAAGGTCACGTCATAAAACGACACGTGACAATTCTATTCCTTTCAATAAACCGCGCGTCGTTTTATGACTTGACTTTAATCATGTACATGCGCAGTTGAAACCGTGAAATGGCTTATGAGCGTCTAGTGTTCACGTCTCTACGCGTCTTTCTGCGCGCGCGTAACAGTTTCTGTAGCTTCGTGATATCTCTAACGATATAGTACAAGTATTTATTATATTTCTAATGGTAAATTCTAACAATTCTCTGCAACTCTATATTAACGAGTATTAGTAACAGAGTTTAAGCCTTAATTAGTCAAGTCATTAGTGATGTCTATGCAACAACATAAATCCTTGCATTGTAAAGTACTAGTAAAGTACATTACACAATCTGATAGGTTTTTATATATTTTATTGGGTAAAAAGATCAAATTTAAACTAGAATAGTTATCGTTGCAAACAAATCAGTCATTTATATTTCGTGATAAAGTAATAGTTCCCGAGAAAGAGTATTTAATTCTGCAAATTGAGACACTTTACACCACTTAATGCAATTTATTGAGGCAGTAAAATTATTCTATGTAAAATTTTCTTTTAATGAGAATTTACATTTTTTAATGATTATCTATTATAAATTAATTGAAATAAATGCATTTACATTTTTAGGAAAATTTATGTAAGGGCCATTCTTTTTGAATGAATGTCTATTATAAATAGATTAAAATAAATGCATTTGATTTTTTTTAGAAAAATTGATTTTACAACAAAAAGAATCATTTATTTATGAATATTTGTGTAGAGGTTCTCTTTTCACAACTACAGTGTTTTGTTTTTTTGTGGAAAGCGAGCATACCTGTAAGACAGATAGCATATGAGAAATTGAAACAGAAGCGAACGGAATCTCCCAAAAGAGAGAAACCATTACATAAGGAAATAAAAACAATAATGCTACAGTTTATAAAAGTGAAGCATGTAAGGAGAGGTATCAGGGGCGGACTAGGAGGGGGGTGGGAGGGGGGGAGGGTGGGTGCGTACGCATGCACCCATCACACCCCCATGGGTACGGGTCTAAATAAAATTGCATTTATAGCAAAACTTATTTAAATTATATAGGGCTATACTTCTAACTGTTACAGATGTTCCAACCGTCATAAATTGTACGGACATCCCAAAATTTTCCAATTATTCTAACTTCAGTCTCCTCAATATTAAAATTATCTTGAATTCAAAATGTTCAAACAACCAAGACTAACATAATGCTGCACTAAAAGATGAAAAAACGATCAATTCAGAGACCTAGCTACTGAATTTTGAATGATTTTGTTATGTCAACTAGCTATGATCTTTGCCGATAAACTGAAGAGGAGATTCTTTTTTTACAAGGCATCCAGACTCCTCCTTGCCTCTAACAAACTCGTCTCCGAAAAAGTTGACCCTTGGAAATTTGCCTCCAAGAAAACTCCTCCACAATTCCCCTACTTGGAATTTTGCTCTTTGGAAACTTGATTCCTATTAAAGACACCTCCCCCGCCCCCCACAAATAAACTCAGCTCTTAAGATCATTTCCCCATAAGTCTGTTTTATTGTCCGTCAGTCATATCTCCTGACTGCATTCACCATCAGAATAGTTACAAGTTACGAAGTAACTAAGTGAAAGCTTCGAATCTTGAAATATCTCTACTCTTGCTTTTACAGTAATGGAAACAAGTATAGCACACACCTCTGGAAAAAGAAAAAAAACCTTTCTTGTTTCTACATTTTTGGGCAATGTGGTTCATGTGACTTCTCACTATGATGGAGACAAATGCTCGTTGACAGCACAAGAGTTCCAGTTAGACCAACTGCAGAGAAAGTTTATTGCTAATGGCCAGGAAACATCATTAAAGATTCAGGCCAAACATGTTAATTATGCCATTCATGGTTTAGTTGAAAATGATGTTACTGGCTTGGTTAATTTGTACATGGTTGCAGAAACAGAATCTGGTAAACAATGGACCTATTATGTACTTCAAGTAACAACATGTGCCATCAAATTCATTTCACAATTTTATCTTCCATATCAAATATCAAAGAATAATGTTCATCTCACTGCTGGACCAAGGGTAGTCTGGGTGTACAGAGATAGTGTCATGGTTTACAACTCTCTTGAGAAGACACAGAAAATGATTGCAAGACATTGGAATGGTGGAGAACTACTGTGGTCTGGAATCATTGGCAGTGATCTTGTAACTTTTGGTAGAGTGAAGAACCTGCAAGGGGATAAAGATGGCATGGATGCTTCTTTGTCCATAATGTCTTTTCCAAATAGATATCACTTTGAAAGAATAAGTTTAAGGAGTGAATTGCAAAAGAGTTCTTCTATGTTCAAACTCATACCAGAAGTGTATGCAGAGATAATTACAGCAATGAATGTAAACAATGATGATTCTGTTGTCATATGTACAAGTGAATCCCAGCTGATATCATTCAAAGATGGAGAGATACAGAACATTTGTCAGCTGCCATTTAAGGATCCTGTGACTGTGGAGTTTGCTGTTGTAAGTGGTAGGAAGGAATTGATTGTGGTTCAGTTGGCCTCCTCTGAGGTTTGCTCTGTGTGGTCTAAATCTTTTGAGGTTAGTTTCTCTTTAGGTTATATTTAGCCAGAAACAGTTCCAGTGGTGGAAAGGAATTCATGGGAGTGCTGCTGCAAACCCTAAGAATTTGTAAGAGCTGTGCCCAAAAGAGCCGCCATTCATAACAGGACTGCTTCTGCCAGTAAAATTCATCAGTATCTGTAAAAAATATTTACAAATTCTTTTCCAGAAAATCTAAATTTTGTGTAAAGATCCAGAGCATGTTGGCCTAATGTATGTAATAGAAATGTTTTTTGGTAAACCAACAAAACCTGGATTTGCAATAGAATAAGCATCATTTAATTTATCAAAATATGTGCCCCTCCCTGCTGAGTACCTATTTATTGTAATTACGTTTTTACTGTTATCTATCCCAGATTGCAAAGACCTGGAAGAATATATCCAAAGTTCTTGTAGATGATTTTTTTATGTGTGGCAGTGACCAGCTTCTCATGCTCGACAAGGACTACTTTACTAGTGTAAACATTTTTTCCGGCTTTACACTCACAAATCTACAGCGTTGTAATATCAGTGATGTGAGTATACTATTTAAAATTGTTGTTTTTTTCATAGCAGATTTTGTACATCCAGAAGGAAAATACAAGTGAACAACCGACAACAAAAGCTTTGGATTCTAAAGATTCTGGCAAATTATTTTTTGCGAGATTTTAAGCAGATTCCTGTTAATTTTAATGAAGTTTTAATGTGGGTGAGGTATATTTGAAAGGCTATTCAACTACTGTATCTGTCCAATAAAATGCTGTAAATGATAAATTCAATTACAGGGTGAAGGAGAAGAAGACGATGATATGATGGGCTCACAAAGTAACTTGAAGTCGGCCGTTAAAGCACTAGAAACCAGAATGCAGGTACAGTACCATCAAGATACAATTCTCTGCCATACTAGGGAGTTTCTTCAGAACTATGTTAACATGGACCTTATTATACCTGCCACCTCTCACACATAATGAGTCTCACGCATTGCGACCTGTTTTGGAAGTCTCATGCATATATAAAATATTCTCACACAGTAGCAAAATGTGGTCAAATTAGCCCACAAATGTTTTGTAATTCGGACGAAAACAGCCTTAAAATCGGTAAATGACGTCTTTTTTTTTTGCTGGTTAGAACGGAATCGGGAAATGTAAACAATTTCATACATTGGCATAAAAAAATTGGCAGGTATACTGTACCTTTGTGCTGCAATATCTCCACTTTTATAAAGAAATTAAGTATTCTGATGAAAATTACAGGGAAGTTTGGAAATGACACAAGAAAGATCAAATTTTGGTGCATATCTGCGGTTGCATGCGTCTGTAGTGGGGCTTCATGCTTCACTGATTTGCAAAAACGGCAATAATTTGCCAGATCGCGGCCACTTCATTGTTAGTTTCTACACACTGTTCTTAGAATTGATATCCTTATTGTAAAACCACCAATCGGAGGTGTCCAATAGCTTTGTCATAAACACGCTTACCTTCCAATTTAAAGTTCCTAAGTTTGAATCCACCATTGACTAAACTGTCCAAAGTGTTTAACTATGATGTTTGTGTGGTTATCTGTGTTGTACAAGAATCAATCACCTTCCAGTCTAAAATCCACAGAAATTGTATATGGTTAAATCTGGATTCGAACCTGGGAACTTTGAGCTGCAAGGTAAGCATGAAGCTATAGCACAATTTCTTCTTTCACAATAAAGATAACCACATAATAACAATTAATTTTATACTTATAGTATCCCATAGCGCTGCATACATGGGTGGTGAGACTAATACAAATAAAAATATATGAACAATAAATAAAATTATCTTTGAATATGGTATGGCCGAAACGTATTCGAAGGTAATTTTATTCATTGTTCATATATTTTTATTTGTATTATAGTCTCACCACCAGTGTATGCAGCGTTGTTGGATACACTATCGCGACAAAAATGCTAGATACCTCACATAAGATAAAATCTAAGGATAACCACATCATAACTTATATTAATATTCCTACAAAAGTGAGGGTTTTGGTTGCTTGGCAGAGGTTTGTGTTCTCCGAATGCTTCTAGTTTATAAATAAAACTGAACACATTTATTTTGACTATGGTTGTGCAACGCTGTTTGAGGCTAGTCATGAAAAAACCATCAAGTTGTCGCACAGGAAGTTATTGAGAAATAAGCCAGTGAGCAACAAAAAATATAAACAAATACAAAGAAATCTTGTGTATAGTTTGTTTAATAACTTCAGTTATACATGTCCAATTTTTATAATTGATACTTCATTTTAAAGCTTATGGAATGTGTAATATGGTTTTAACAATAACTCAATTTTGAATTTTTCTACAACTTGGTGGTTTTGCCGCCACATGCCTCTTTTCTTCTTTAAGTAGTTGTAGATCTACAAAGTATTTATTTATTCTGGTTTATTACCAACACATACAATATAATTCATAGCAACACAACTGTAATGGTGTAATTAAAAATTTATTTCTTCATTACAATAGGTTAGTGTGGCTGCCGTGAAAGAGACGAGACTGAAACTGGGAGACAAAATAAGAATGATCCACCAGTCCCACAATGAATTAATCAATATGGCAACAGGAATGAACATTGAGAATAAAGAGAGAACAGATGAAAAAGTATGCATTTTTAATTTATGTACAACTTTGTTATCAATTCATAAAAATTAATTTTCTGCTCAGAGGAAGTTTAGAGTGGCGAATAAGCATTTCTTCGGCCTAATAGTAGCCTAAATCGCCTGCTAGGGTATTGCACATAAGTCAGGACTCCAGTTATACAAGCACCACAGGGGCAAATGCGGTAAACCTCCTAGCGATTTTTTATTTTACTCCTGGAAACCACAGCTACAAAAAGTCAAAGAAAAGTGTGAGATTTGAGCTTTTCATTGATGATCACCGTCAAAATCTGGTAGGTCGGAATACAGCAAAAACATAAAAAAATGATGCGAAGTATGCTGTCTGGATTGTAGGCATAGTATCTAGGCCGAATACTGCTTAGGCCTATCCTAGGCTTAGGATCATGTACTGGTAAGTCAACTTTGTTAGGATGGTGTCAACTTTGTTAGGATGGTAAGTCGACTTTCTTCGGTATGTAAAAGTATACGTACTGCTTTCAGATTGAGTTAGTTAAAATTGTAGTCCGACAGTTCTATGAAAACTGCTATAAACCTTGGCGCAAATACCTTGTGTTATAATGGTTAATGGTTAAATATTTGTATAACGCAAAATACTAAAGTCTCTATGCACTTCAAGTAAAAAAGAAAAAGGGAATCAGAAAGAACTAAATAGGTATGTTTTCAAATGTTTGAAAACAGAAACAGAGGGTTATAGCAGTTTCCATAGCACCCTGGGCCTTTAATTTAAACTATAACTCGCAGTCCATATTACTCTAATATTAACTTTTTTATTGTATAGGCTTCATTGATTTGTCTATATGATGGTTCACCAGATGTAAGCATGGCCACAACACACACTACAGGTACAGACAATCTAACTGAACGCCTGCCATTTGTTTCATTACCATGGCAATGTCTTGTTGGAGACCAATGGGTTGTTGGATTGAAGATTCAAAATTCTACAAGCAAGTACGTTTCCAATTTGAACTGTTTTGTATTGTTTAAGAGACTTACACTTTTCAGTTGCTTGTGCACTTGGACATGCACTCACATTGCTTCAGTCTATTTAACTGTATTATGGGTACCGACAAATTTATGTGAATTAATCTCTAATGGTCTAGAGTCCAGTCCAGGAAGAGCCCAACACTCTCGTCCACTTCAAGCTACAGAAACTGAAAATAATCAACTTGAAAGAAAAAATACCGAAGGCCCACAGTTTATATTTTATAAATTCACAATTGAATGCAAATGAGACACGTTGTCATCTAACAATGATGTATCGGCAGGACACCCCAACACACCTGTTTAATGCGAGCCTGCTTAATACACTCAATTGCGTCCAACATTAGAATTTAGAATGGGGCAAACGTTGAAGAGTTCACATCAACAGTTCTTGAGGTGGTGGGCAAGTGCCTCTATATTGATGAAAAATGGCATATGAAGAATGAAGAACACTTGGGTAATAATGATATGCCTTTTTAAGGCCACTTGAACTGTGGAAGATTTTTTATTTAATGTCAGAGGGGTTCCTCCTAACCCCGACTGGACACACCCTTGCAGGTAAAGTTGACTTAGTCAAATTCAACAGCACTAGACAACTATAAATACAAAATGATCAATAGCACAATTAAATCATCATCAGATATATGTGAGGTGTCATCACAAAATGATTTGTGTTGTACAGACAACCAAAATTAAGTTATTGTTGTACTTGGATAGAAGAGATTATAAGCTTTAAATTGGTTTTTAAATGAGGTTCATAGCTTCAGTATAACCAGAAAAAAATCATTTTAAAACATGGTGTATGAAAACACACTTTGGAGAAAATCGACTTTAAAGACAAACAACTGTTGACTTCCTGTATATTTTTCCATTGATTTTAAAATATAGCCTTTACAAAATGTAGTTCAAAAACCAAATTGTAAATAAACATGAACAGGAAGAATGTAATCATAAAATTTAATTACTAAACTTAAAAAAACTACAAAAATCTCATTATGAATTTCTGCCTATTTTTGTAAATATTTTAAAATGACCTGGCGTACAACACGACTCATTTTGTCACGACACCCCACATATGTGAGGTCTCACCACAAAATGAGTCGCATTGTAGGTGAGGTCAAATTGAGATAATTACCAAAATCTGAAGTCAAATTTTTGAAAAAATTAGGTTTAATCAATTATCAGTACTATGGTACTTATATTCTATTATAATATACTTTGTAGGTCAGGTTTCATGCAAGAAAGTGTCTTTC
>JAOTQE010039206.1:0-10039 GCA_025631205.1 Nesometra sesokonis
AGAAGAGGAGAGTCAATGAATCATTTAAAAACACAAAACACCAGAAGAGGAGAGTCAATGAATCATTTAAAAACACAAAACACCAGAAGAGGAGAGTCAATGAATCATTTAACGATATTGAATTCCACGTACATTAAGCCGGGCACTCACTGCGTTGTATGACGGTCGTACGACGCGTCGCGTTTTTTTAGTGATTTTCTTGGTGAATAACTAAAAACCGTCGGCCGACGAGAAGACTGCAATCGCGTCTGGAAACTACACACACAGGGAGATGCGACCGTCGTACGACGCAGTTAGTGCCCAGCTTTAGCAATATCAGCAAGGCGGAACTGATTGTGACGATCAAACTCCAGTCTTCATGCTAAGACCTGTAAGATAAAGATAGAAGTGGGTGGCCAAAAACTCACATTGGGGAACTGACGAGTCTACAATGGTATATCGTGAGCGTCTTTATATCATTTTTACGAGAAATACATTTTCAAAGCCGTACCTTTCTTAAGACTTTTTTAGACCATCTTAGACATACATGTTATGCACAATTTCAAGTAATAGTTTCTCCCCGACAGTTAAACTCCATTAAAAGGTCAAAAGGTCAAAATATCGTCATCAATGACGTAGCATATACAGAAAGAATTTTTAATAGAATTTTATCAATTTATGTTGGAAGTTGGAGTAGGAGGGGCACACCATTCCTTGTGATAGTGTTTCTTGTACAGCTTTTGTCCCTCCACAGCGCTTCTCTTCCTTTGTTCTGTATGTACCGTACATGTGTCTGCTGGAAGGAATAAAATAAAATAAATAAAATAAATAAAAAACATTAAATATCATATTCATTTTGCAACTTTTTTTATTTCAAATACGTCATATGGATGTTAAGTTAATTGGTGTTGTATCCATGTACTTCAAACAAAAATGTTAAACGCTATCATTAAAAACGAGTCACATTTAACGACGACCAGGATTCTGGCTACCAGGGTAAATGAAAGAGTTCCATAAAAGCCCAAGTCGTGAATTTCACCGCTAGGCGGCGTCCCGGGAACATTGCGTCCAGTCTTTTTGAAGTTTTAATTGCGATGCTAATGCTCTAATAGAAGTATGAAAATTTGATATTATGGTGCAATAAAAAGAAGCTGATTTATTACTAACAATTGGAACTCGCACTTAACTATATTCTAGGCCTATTGATCTTTGATTCTTTACTCTTTCATAGGTTACAAAATTTGGTGCGAAAGATGTGTGATTACAACCATGGATTACAACCATTGAGTAATAAAATACTCCATATTACAACGTATAAATTTTAACCTCCCGTAAGTGGACACCCTCGAGTCCGGGAAAAGTGTGCGCTTACAAGAGGTGTCCGCTTACGAGAATTTCGGCCGATAGAGGGCAAAAGTTGTAAAATTTATGTATACGTCATCATGTTCTACATTTCACAGCCTTCTCAACACAAATGGCCTTTCAAATGTCTAGACTCTCATTCTATATTTTATTAAACATTGTTTATCATTTTTAAGATTTGTTTATTATTGATTCTCAGCCATTGCAGCATAAGGACGATTTTTGTATTCATTGTACAGAAAAATCATAAATTTTCGGGATGTCCGCTTATGGGAGGTAAATTAACTTAGAGAGTGGCATTTAGCTCAGTTGGTTTAGCTGGTGGAAATCACTGTGCTGTACGCTGAACCGTGACTCGATCATGGTTCTATTCAACACCACTCCACTCTCCCTCTGTTTCGGCTGGAGGGTCGAAATACAAGTTACTAGCTCACCGTCTTTCGGATGAGACGTTAAACCGGTGGTCCCGTGTACAGCATGGCTCATGTGCACGTTAAAGAACGCAGTGCACTCTTCAAAAGAGAGTAGGGGATTGTCTTCCGGTGTACTGCCCAATCACAACCAGAAGGACCCCACTAGAAATAATTCCACTTCGGACTTTCGTGGGTTCAGTATCCTTGGTGTTCTACACCGAATAAATAAAACGCATAAACAAAAACCCCTTGAATTTTAAGACAAAAGGTGTTCACGCCCGCAGCCTTAGTAAACGAGGAACCTTAGTTCGATTTTTGCACCGATGGAGCCGGGGAGATGAAATAACTGTGGAGAAACGTATTCGGCTGAACTAACCGAACTAGTCATATCCCTTCTATAGGAAAAATGATACGTTTAATACTGCCACTTGATAGATTTCTATAAACAAATTAATAGTAAATGAAACTATACACACTCTGAAATGAGATTTGGAAACTCAAAAATTAAAAATAAATCAATAAAGCTCGTGGAATAGTCTCGCGAATAAAGATGACAATGAATGAAAATAAAACGTTTGTAAAATCAGCCACTGCGTCCGTCCAGTTTCTAAACCGAAAATCAGAAAAAAGTAAAATTACAGGACGGTGTAATCTATTATGAAGCACGCACAAATTTATTGCAAACTGTTCGTTCTTTTTACTCTCCTCGTCGTATACAACCATTGAAAGCTCCAGTACAGTACACTTTAAAAAAAATAAGAACACACTTAATAAGAACACCGAGGCTGAAATCACTCAAAAATTAAGAACAAAATAAGAACAAATTGAGACTGAGAAAAAAATGTCAATGTATTTTGTTTTATTTAAAAAAAACACACATAATATCAATCACATACTGACCTGTATGTGGCAGAACCAAGCCACAGGAAGGATAAACTTTAAAAAAAAAATGACTTGTACCATATATAATTAATGAACTACTGTATACATTATTATCTTTCAATTGCAATCAAATATTAATCCACAAAAAAATTGAAAAAACAGCGTAAAATAAGAACAAAATAATAACATTTTGAGCCTCAAATTTTGAAAAAATAAGAACATTGAACCTGAGCAAAATTTTACTAGTTCTTATAAAAAAAAAGTGTACCTCAGAAAACATAATTCGCTAAATCTCGAAAATTCTGAAAGTTCCCTTTAAGCTACCGTATTTCTGACTTTCGCGAATCCACTCCACGGAAGATCAAAGGTCAATTCTTAGATATGACACTTAACATTTTGGTGAACTTTTTTACAATCAAGTTATATTTATATCCTAGATTATTACAATTTACCAGGGAATAAAATTGAGTTAAGTTGAAATTATTGTAGGCCAACATCTACACAAATTCGTGTTAATATTTGATTTTGAGATCATCAAGTATGAACTTGATATTTCATGATTGTAGTGCAGTAATGTGTACACTGTTGTATAAATTTACACATTTTGTGTAATCAAAAGAGTTTAACTCGAGTGTACTGTGGGCTAAACAGAAACATGTAGCCTTAAATCCAGGATTTTGTGAAGGGTGGTTCGAATTCCCAACCTCTTTTTAAGAAAATGAATTTGCTCGATATATTTAAGTTGCATAAATTAAGTGTATCTTTATTTATGTTTGATCTCTATCATGGTAAATTACCTCAAGATTTAAATGAATATGCAACACTTATAAAACACCCACATGAAACTAGGAAATCAAAGGGAAATCTATATCAGCCAAAGGCTGCCACTACAGCTGGACAACTTCCAATTACCTCTGTCGGTACCAAAATCTGGAATGAAATACCAATCACATTCGTCAAATTAAAAATGGAGAAACCTTCAAAACAAACATCAAGGATTTTTTGCTGTAATAAAAGGTTGTAGCCTAGAGTTTCATTTCGATTTCTCTTTATGGCATGCTTTACCTTATTATTCTTAGTACAATATCAATAAAGCGTTTGTTGTATTTTTTTTTCTGATTTTATAGGATGTTGAACACGATAGGCATGCAGTTGCCTCTTTTCAACCTCCTTTTATTTGAAGGCAAAACAAAATATTTTGTCATTATTTATGTAATTTTGTATGTCTTTGGATAATAAAGAAAGAAAGGAAGAAAGAAAAGAATATGAAAATAAAAATGGTGTCAAAGGACTCTTCCCCTAAACCGTAAAAAAAAATCTTGCCAAATAGGCCTATCCGCAAATGGGCTTTTCCGAAGTCTAAGTTGTCTGTTTATTACTTTTAAATTTTACACAAGGAATATATCATTTTAATGTTAAATAACAAAAGTCTCTTTTAGTTCACTCGAACTGTGGCAGTTTATTTAGTCGGAAGAGGTTCGTCGAATACCCCGAACCCCCACTGGACCCGTCACATATTCCATACTCAGTCTTTTTTGTCCTTATGTACTTTAACAAACGTCGGGCACTTCAAATGCATCCAGAAATGTCATGAGCAATTTTTACACACACAAACACACACACAATGCCTATGCCAATATTAAAAGGAATAAAAAAAAACTTTTAACATACACATCTGCACACAAGTGTTGGGGTTGACGAGCGAAAATTGCGGAATATTGCGCCTCTAGATGTTTTTAAAAAAATTAACAATCTGTACATGAATTTTCCAGAGTCGAAATTTGAACAAAGCACACCAACCTCAGGCCCAATCCACCTCAGTCCACCCTGGTGGTTGTGGTTCAGGTGCGAACATTTTAATATAGCCTACATGAATCACCCCACATGCTACAGTTAAAAGGAAATTTGACTATTATTTTGCCCCAACTAAAAAAAACCTGTTGACTAAATAAAGGGAGCACATTGAGATAAATCGTTACAAAATGCACACGGCAAACTCCAAATGTACCGTACTAGGGAAATCATGATGTTTAATTTAAAATAGGCCTACTTAAATCCAGACTCGAATGTATCAGTCGAAAAAGTTTATATTAATAGTTAATGCCAATAATCTTACTAAGTATATTGTAAGTGCATATTCAGATGTTTGCTTGCTTTATCAATCAACCATGGCTTACTGCTAGTCGACGTCAGCCTGATTACTGTGCAGTATACAATTTTTTTTATATCGAATTGGGACTTTTCAACTTTGCTGGTATTATGGAACGTCGTGCGGGCACATCGAGATCACATAACTACCAATCGATCCATGGGTAGTTGTGAACTCGATGTAGGCCTATGTATGTCAGCTCTTGCATGCCATAGTGCCATCCACTAGATCCAAATTATGTCACAAATTCTTACAATACATACATAACCACCCGTCGTATGTACCCGATAGGTTATTTTTTTTTTGCATGTCTTCCATGGTTATGGTAAGTTCTTCCATAACTATATGTCCGTTTTGGCGTGACATAAGGGATCGTACTAAATACAGAACCAGTCAGATATATTAATACCACACTACCATGCCCATGATTGTCCTGTTACTGTAAATGTGGTCCTGTTGTGTAAATTTTTGCAGTTTGCGACCTCATCACACCTTACCACGTTGTAATACATGCGGATTTAAATTATTGCTATCTCAAATTTTACTGGTCGCAGTGTTTGCTGGATTTTATTTTAGTGTAATGAACAATGGTTCAAAATTGGTTCTTAAATTGTGGTTGTCATTGGAACCGACCAAAAGAACAGACAGACCGACTAATGAGTTAACCGACTGAGTGACAACATGAAGAATCTGCCAGCAAAGATTGGATGAACAAAAATCCAGAAAATGATAATGGTCAATGTGCGTGAATGACTGACAGTAAAAAGAACTGACTGACTGACTGAAGAGATGATCAACAGAAATTACTGAGAAACAGCCTGCTAATTTGAATATTAAAAACTTTAAGATATTGGAAACTAGTGGCGGATTTAAGGGCCCCGCCCCCAAAATTGACCCGATGAAAATGAGAACGGACTACTAATAAAAATAGTGTATAAGGACTCCCAGAGGCATACGGACCCTTAGTTTGCAAGTCCTTTTTTGTTTTTGCTTTTCAAAACCAAAATCTGGTTTTTATGTAGGCCTATGTCTTCATAAAAACCGTTTCGATTTCAGATATTTTAAAAAACGTTTATATCATATTCAGTAGCAAGTTTTTTTCGCTGCTTAAAAGATGAGAACTATGTCTCATTATGAGGCTTTGGGATTGGCGCTGTTAGGTCGGTGAAAAGAACCTGTATACGGCAAGGTCCGAACCTGAGACCTCGGGAATGTAAAGCTTGTTTTCCTGTCGATTGTTGTTTCAAAATCGCTGATTTAAAACGGCATTTTGAATTTTATAAAAAAGTTGAAAAATTAACAATAAGGTTCAAATCATGCCATGAAATAAATAAAAAAAAAACTTTCCAACTACAATTTTTATATATTAGGTAGATAATTGTAAATTGTATGTTCTAAAGCAAGTTACAACTTACAACTGTAATTTCTTGCCACGGGAAGGCACACAACTATAACGACCCAAGTTTAACGTTGACGATCCAAATCGTTAACTTTTTGACGTCAAGACTAACGTTGAAAGTGACCTATTTTCCTGTCGATCGTTGTGAAAATCATGAGAGCCCTGTACTAATCTTGAAAACGCCGTTCGAAACCGTCGTTTTTGGAGGATTTACGATCGACTGGAAAACAGGATTTAGTCTCGTTTGTCTCCAAGTATTGTACCTTTCCGGATTATTAGGGAAGATTTGCAACATTACGAAATCTCTCTAAACCTGGGAACGAGTTTCAAAATATAAATAAAAATAAGTTTGTGGAAACATTTTTCCGGCCAATTAATTTTAGTTTAAAATCCCCAGTCAAATTTCAATGATTTTTTATGGTTTAAAGAGGCATTCTTTCCAAAATCCACCAAAATTAAATTTCTTTGAAATTTTACCTGTTTATTATTCCTAAAATAATAACCATGTTCAGTTACCTGTGGACTTGTTTAATTTTATGGTTGAGTAGAAAAAGCTAATACTTATCTAACTCTTTTAGGCTTAGTCACCTACTATATGTAACCCCCTCACAAGTGGCTTACTTGATTACTCATCCCCATTTTTGTGGCTTGCACTGGACATTCCACATATGCTTCACCTATTACACCTATGCCAGTTTCCCAGTATACTCCTTTTATTAATTATAGTGTCTCCATTATCTAACCACATTTTGTCAGGACCATGCCCATAAATATAAAATAGATATCCTTTTAGTTTTCCCTCCAATTTCTAGAAAATACCATAAAATCGACCAATCAAGGACCACTTTGGTCCCCACCCTGGTCATGTGACTTAGGAAACATTAGGGCATGTTCCCAAAATTCTGTCTCTTTCTGCCATCGGACGTGCTGGACACTCCAAATTTTAAACGTTATTTTATAAGTCAACTGAGCACAAAAGTGCCTCTATCAACTACTTTAAACTGTACAACGGTTGAAGTACAAGAAAAGGTTTACCGTATACTAAAGTGAAAAGACTAATTGTGCAAGATCATATTTTCATCTTTTTCAACTTAAATTGTATGTGGATATTGGCTCTTTGTTTTAGGTGTGTCTTGAACTGTTAAATTATATTATTTCAGTATACAGTATAGTTAACATTAATTTTAAACTTTACAGTATAATTTACTGTTCTACGCCAGCATTAAGCTTGGCTACTGAATCATACTATTTTAATGTTTTAATTTGATAAATTTAACATTTAATTTGTATTTTATCATTTTGTAGATTTTAGTATATTGTCTTTAGTTACTATCTATTTGAAACTGCTATGGTATTCAAGTTCTCAACCATTATTAATAATAATGTTATGTAGTGACCCTACTGTATATGTGCCATTGTAGCTTTTTAAAGTTTATTGAACGCTAATTGAATGTTTCCAATTATGCTAACTCTTATGAAATAGATTTAGAAAGCGTCAAGAGTTATTTTATGCCAATCATTTGAATAATGAGTATATACTTTTATTAGTCTCACTTTTATACATTTAGTTGTCAATATGATATGACCCAAGATACTTTTACAAGAAATATAGTATATGTTGGTGATTTATGAGAATGACCTCATATTAGATTAAGTTTTGGCTATTTATAGGAAGCCATATTATTTCTATGTAACCTTTTTGTTTTAGCCTGAAACTTGAGTTACATTTAAAACTACTAATTGGCTCCAGAGGAACAGTGGCCCGACACCTCGCAGATTCTACGCCAGATGCTACGCACGTAACACAGTAACCCGACACCTTGCAGATTTTACGCCAGATACTACGCACGTAACTGTCTTTGACGCGAATCGTCAAGTAGGCCTACTAAACTAGAGACTCTTATTGATAATTGGCGCCATAATTTTGTTTAATTTTTATCTTTGTTTCTTTTATGATTTAAATTTTCATTTGTCTTTTAAATAAATTTTGTTTTCATTGAATTTACAAATCTTGTGTTTATGGTTAATTGTTTCCTTGGTATTTATTCCTTAAGAGTAGATACTCAGTCTCAAGGGAACTGGACCTGGGTTACATATATTTTTTAATATCCACCAAAAATCAAATTCTATACTTATTTTGCATTTTTTAATGTTTTGAAGTAATTGACAACATAGAATTTTGTGAGGAATTGGCCTTTAAAGCCATGTGTCTATATTAGGCCCACATATTTTAATGTTTATAACATTATATAGTTAAATTGACATAATTTGTAACCTATCGAATATTTAAAAGCGATACATTGTTAATTAAACGCAAACTGCCTGTATATAAACTTTTATGATATTACCGGTATTCTGATACCACGCGTGACATTAATAACATAGTAATTTAAGCTATCTGTCTTTTAATATAGTTTTACGTGATGCAATTATTCGTGTAGGAAATATATCTACTTTGTTATTAATGGTAAGCCATTGCAATTTATGGCAAAATAATGTTTTGAAAAATGTAGAAAATGGTAGCGTCACTTGAGCTTTCATCAGAAGGTTCAGTAGGCAGTGATGTTTGTTGTTGGACGCATTCGGAGCCTGTCCGTCGGTCGGTCTTCATTTATCACGTTTCCTATCTCTTGGATTCTAATCACATTGATTTCAAATTTAGCCAGCAGGTGTTGGCTAATTTTATTTGGTTAACTTTTTAACCTATAGCCAATTGATCTTTTTTCAAATGATTTAATACGGCGTTAAAACAATTACAACATATGTTTGGTAACAGGACGTATTTTAAAATTCCGTTTTTATATTTTATTATTTTAAGCAGTATTATAATATTGTATTGTAGTAAACAATGCGATCGTAAACGATTACACCCTCACATAGGCCTATGCAATGTCTTTCCTATGAAATGCTGCTCTATCGAACATGATCGTCTGAATCAACTGTCTGAATCGATGTTACCGTAATCTGTATAGGCTTAATAGACAAAAATAGTACGGTAGATTGTTAATAGATTCTAATTATCCAATTAGTAGATTGTTAATAGGTTCTTAATAGCCAATATTAATAGATTGTTAGTAGATTCTAAATAGCCTATACAGAGGTCCCAAGTTGTAAAAACATAATTCCTGGAGATTTACTTCTGGTCATCCTACTACTGTTTGTAATATCTACCGTTCCTGAAATGCGTGTTATGAAATGAAAGTTTCTAACATGTTTTGTCACTGCTGTTCACCAAAATATTACTGAACTTCACAGTTGCTTACTTTTATCCAATATTTTTGAAATAAATAGGGCAATTTATGCTCTGTTGTGAAACTTCTACGAAACCTGGAGAATACTAAATTCCGGGAGAAAAGTTGATAATTCCGGGAGCCCGGGAGATGATACAAAATTCCTGGATACTCCAGGACAATCCTGGAGACTTGGGAGCTCTGCCTATAATTGTAAATTAATAGATTCCAAATAGACAAAATAGCACCGTAGATTGCTAATAGATATTTAATAGAAATAAATAGTTTATTGTTAGTAGATGCTTAATAGCCAATAATTATAGATTATTAATAGCTTCTTAATAGCCAATATTAGTCGATTTTTAAAAGATGCTTAACAGGCAAAAATACTACATTGCTAATATATTCTTAAGACAAACATAGTAGATTGTTGGTAGATGCATAAATAGACCAAAATAGATTTTTAGTTATTGGTTATCGATTATAACCATACTTATGAATTACTTTGGAAATTCAAATTACAGCTTAATTTATAAAGTTATACTGGATATTTATTTATTTATTTATTTATTTATTACAAATTCGACACATAAAAATATAAAAGTAGTTAAAATCAATCAGGAGG
>JAOTQE010039217.1:0-10038 GCA_025631205.1 Nesometra sesokonis
GTCGGATTTTCTCTACTTTTTGCGTTTAAATTTATATATATATATATATATAATAATGGGCTAACATATATGAAAATCTAAAATATGCAAATTAGGATCAAAATATAATAGTACCCATATCTTCGGAACTACTGATCATAGAAGGTTGATTTTTCACCAGCTGATTCAGAACATACAAGTTTACATTTACTCTAATGGAACATTTGCCATTAAACCTACTGGAAATGCCAGATTTGACCTTTGACCTCATTTCGGTACAAGTTCGTTGAAAAGATACAAATGTTTACAATGCAACTCAAATAAATGATAAAACAAACTATTTTTCATATTTTATTACCATATGTGATGTGAAGAACAAATTAAAAATAATTTCAAACTTTCTACAGTTCTGCAGTTTAGCTAAAATATGCAAATTATGGTCAAAATAATAGAAGTACCTATATTTTCGGAACCACTGATCGTAGACGGTTGATTTTTTACCAACTTATTCAAAACATGCACGTTTATGTTTACTCTAATTGAAGTTTTTTTTTCTAATTTTCCTAAATCTATCTGAAATTCCACATTTTACCTTTGGTATCATTTCGATAAAATTTCCATTGGTATTATATGCAAATTAGCTAAAATATGCAAATTAGAGACCAAAATATAAGAGGATCAATATCCTCAAAACTACTGCCAGCAGCACTTAAGTACACCACTTTATTTCTACTTTATTCTGAACATGCAAGTTTCTATTCACTCTTATGGACTTGTTTATAGTTGTGCATTTTACTTTAAGTCCGTAACTTCAGAGGGACCCACATGCACTTTGACTATAAAGAGGGAGCGCACCGGATGCACCCCCTCTAAATCCGTACTTGAAGTTTGCCACAAAAGTTCTCTTATTTAAAACATTATTTCATTGACTTTCGTATTCACAGATAATGGTAAGAATTACATTTGATGAGAGTAAAGTGGCTCGTTGTGTGTTTCAAGGATCGGAGATTGACGTTAAATGCAATATCAGTGGATTGACACAGGAACATGTGGTGTCGTGGTGTTTAGGTACAACGGAGATTTCACGGGGAGAAGAAGTTATTAAAAATGATATAACTTATACACTACACCAATGCTGTGATATTCAGCATATATCTGTGAACAGAAACCGTGGGGATTACAAGCTTACAATATATAGAGCTGGTATTAAGCATGATGGTGTTTACTCTGTGAAAGTTTACAAAAGACTGCAGAATGGAAATGTTGAAATCGAACAGCATAAAGATGTTGCTATTGTCACTGTTAGAGACAGGGGTGACGATTATTCCTACTAGAGATAGCAAATCCTCAGAATTGTTTTAATATTTATTTAATAGATATTTATATAGGAAAATATAATTCAGAAAAAAGAGCAATATTACACAGAGTATGCCTACAATAACATTGTTTTTTTAGAAAAAACAAAAGATTTTTTAATGAAGATGCAAATCACATGCTTTTAGTTGATAACCCAAATTTTTAAAAAAGGTCTTCAAGTGTGTCAAATAAAAAGCAATATCCCTTAGAATATTTACTATTAGTGACAGGTGATTATGTCTTCAGCTGTTACACTTTTTGAGGAGAGAATTATGCCCTTAAAATTACAATCAATTGCTATTCTTAGCTTTCTTAGATTAGATTTCTATCTCGACAATTTTGTCGCACATCAAATTATGTTTCCGAATGTTAATCCATTTTATTAAATGAACAATAGCTATGTTCATTTGCAATAGCAAGCATTCTTCTCATCTCATTTTAATTCCCATCCAACAGCAGGGAGACCGGTTGGAACATATTAAAATTTACAAATATATAGACAAAAAGTGCCATAAACATTGCATTAATAGTTAATATAGCGCCCTTAGAATGAAATCATATTTAAAAGCGCTGTACATGGACCCCAAAAAAACTGTTGAAACAGGAAGCGTTTTAGTTTTTGCTTAAAGCAGCAGAGTTAGTTACAGCTATGGCCTACTGTAATGTTAGAGAAAAGAAATCGTAAAATCAAATATATATTCCACCCCAGTGGCGGCGATGGGGGTCTTTTCCCTTTGTTTCCACCCCACCCCTCCCCCCTGCGTCGGGGAAAAATTTAAGATTTCGTCGGGGCCCAGTAGGTCCAGCAGTTGAGACCCCAACGTCACCAAAAGCACGCTACATACTTCAAATATCGTTGTTTTTGCTTGTCAAATTGAAAACCGGGAGCACGCACACCTCAAACTTGACCCATTCGTCGGGGCCGTCGGTAGTTGCCTTCCCTGTCAGAAGCATTGACCTGCCGTCGGAGAATTCCTGGCGCCGCCACTGTTCCACCCTAAAAAGTGTCAAATAGGAGAAACGTTAAACCTTAAAATCTGATCGCACGTACCATGCCCGGATCGCGTTCCAGATCTTTTTGGACCTCTGACAGCTACTTGATCGCGAAGATAAATAATCAGAACCATTTCCACTCAGGCTTTGTAAATTAATGTGATGATCTTGAAGTCGACATTTTGGCGTACTGGTAACCGCTTTGATTATTATAGTCCCCGTTTTCTTCCTTCTAGCATTATTTTCACCTGCGTTCACTTACTTGCAATCTAAACATTAACTCCTTTCTACCCACCCCCTCCTATATAAAACTTATAATCCAAATAGGACATATTTAGATTCAAGTTTGTATAATATTGTTATATATCTATTGCGTATTGTACATGAAGATGCGAAAGAAGATAGCGAATAAAATCGAATTGAATTAAATTGTATTACATAAATTATGAGTCGCACAAAATAATGCAGTTAGAAAATTGTGTACTATAGAAACGACTGTACACCAAGTAAGAAAGTATAACAAGCTAAATACATTTGAATATTTGTTTATCATTATGCCGTGGATAAGCAGGGTCATTTTAAATATCATTTATTAACGTGTTTTATCATACGTCTGACAAGGTTTAATGTAGTATGAAAGTTTAATGTTTATTCGGTATGCTTTAAAAAAATGCCTATTTGGGTAAACTAGCTTTGCAACTTAGTCATACCTCTTTTGGTTTGGCTCTGCCACATATAAAGAGAATAGCACACTCGAAAGAGCAAAGCATAACAGTGATTTTTTTTCAACATGCAGATTCAAAAGACTGTTAAAATGTCATATATGTTTAGAGGACCTATTGAATGGAATACATTTTATAGTCTGTTACTAGGAACATGTTTTTGAATAATAGATTTCATCGACCTTCAGGTATGAATTTTGATTTGAATATGGTAATTTATTCGAAGATTTTGTGGTAGCAGAGCCAATCCAAAGGAGTCATACGTCGAAAAGTTTAGCTATTTATAGATTATGAAACCTTTCTTTTCTCCATGATGGAACGCTTTGGATCATCAAAAAACTAAAACCGTCTTTGAATAAACAAAATGATTCTATCAAAGCAAAATTGTTTACTAATTAAGAAGGAGGAGCTAGTATCTTAAGCCTTTGATTGTCAATCAATTAGTATTTCTTGTCACCCATTGGTATTGCTTTTTTTTTTTTTAGTTATTTGTTTTTGAAAACGTCGAACTTTTTTGTCATTAAGTTTTATTGTACAATTATGAAACTACACATATTTAACTCGCAAAAAATTCAATTCCATACGAAATTTCCTTGCAAAGTTATGAAAAATCAAAGTTCGAAGATTAAAAATGTAAGTTTTGAAAAAAAAAACTGAATTTGAAAATTGCTCATTACTATCCTGTGGCTAGGCATGGTCATTTGAAATTGCATTTTAAAAACATTTCTTGAATATGAAAGATGATCGTTTATACTGTAATTGATGTTTTTTTAGATGAGATGAACACATTTATAAAAAAAACCCCCTCAATTCTTGTTTCGGCCTATTTTTGGAAAATTGACTTTACAACTCATGCCTTCTTTAAAGCTTCGTTTTTTTGCCAATGTATTTAGATAATCCATATGTATAAGCTAATTTATTAATTTATTATTTAAGCAATTAAATAATTATGTTTATTTTGTATTGATGTGTGTTGTGACAAATTATTTTTGTTATATTTTGTTAAGAATGTTTGGTGCTGTTTTATATAGGTTAATTTTATTTTCATAGATATTTTGTAAAAGTAATGTCTTAAATTGTAAATAAAAATCAGTAAATAATAATATGTAATGCGAGTGTAAATATGCATATTGTTTTAATATTATTACTGGATGGAGGACCTTTAGAAAGCACTGTGTAATATTCACAACTTGACAATAAAATACAAGGAAATAGGTTAACTGTAAATCTACTTTCAATCTTTATTTTCACATCCATTCACGTGCATTCCTCTTCCCAATGTCGCCCTCTATCTTTAATTACCACACACTGGTATAGCAGATAATATTAACAACAAATTTAATTTAAACAGAAACTTGGATAACCATTATTGATGTTTTTCACAAGGCCGTTTGTGGTGTTTTTTTTTTGTATTTACAAAGTATACATAAGTTAAAATAATGAACATTACAATGAACAATCAAACATTGAAAACTAAAGTTTGCAAGCACCATGAATATCTAGTAATAAAAACTGATGTCATAAAAATGTAGATGATTTCCATACAATTTGCTTATTAATTAGTTTTTTAAATGTTTTTTTTTTTATATTTGGTGCTGTAGATTTATTTGTATTCATATTATTTAATTTATTCCGCATTTTAGTCCCATGGAACTGTAAATAAATATCTGTAAATAATCCGTAATAATATATGTGTAAACGCATATTGTTAAATTATTGTCACTGGATGATGATCCCTGGAAAGCACTGATATAGCTGATCTGTGCTACCAAAAACAAGACCAGTTATTAATAATAATGCTTGACAATTGCAACAATTTATATCTGTGTAGTAATGTAATAGACATTAATTGATCGAATGGATTTTGTTATAGGCCTTATCTGTTAATATATTGTTTATATAATGTGTATATTTAGGGTGCATTTATTTTTAAAAAAGCGTATTTACGCTTGCTTATGTATCCTTTTACTCGTCTTTTTAAACATTTTGAAACCTTTGTTTACATAATGTATAAGAACGATGAATAATAAAATTGAATTGAATTGAATTGTTGTGCAGGTGAACCTTTTGTGTAAGCGGACACCGTCGGGTTCGGTTAAAGCGTCCGAATTAAAGTGTCCGAATTTTGACCGATAGAGGGCAAAATTTTGTAAAATCAAAACTACTTGTTTCACGGAATTCTCAACCAGATGGCCTTCCCAACTTCTACAAAAAAAAAAACATTTATATTTTATTAAATATTATTTATCAATTTTTAATATCATTTGTCTCATTAATTTAATTTTCAGCCATTAGAGTTTTACCATTTAAACAAGACAAAGTAATCGTAAACGATTACACCCTCGCATATGTTTTGAAGAGGGTATCTTTTTCCCCCGTTTGTTTGCTTGTTAGTTTGTGTGTCCGTTTGTTTGTGAACAGCCTAAATCCATAGTTTTCATTCTTGAAACTTTGTCACAATGTCTCTTGACTAAAGATCTCGAGATGATTAAATTTAGAAGGGGAAAGTTCTAAGGTCAAGGTCAAGTTCGAAAAAAGGTCCAATTCACAGAATCAGCCATATGTTCTTGTATACAGTAGTTGTCACATACATTTCAAACTTGGTTCACATTTAAGTGTATGAAAGTCCATGCAATATTTAATGGGGAATCAAAGGTCAAGTTTGAGCAAAATGTCAAGTTCACGTAGTCAGTCATGAGTTCCGCCATAGTTTTCAGAATTCAAACTTGGTTCATAATAATTAATTGATCGAATATGTTATGTTTAGAGTATTATTTGGGTGTGGAGGTTGGAGGTGTCAATGGTCCTTAATGACCTAGTAGTGTAATTAAATTAAAGTAGTTGTTTGACTGTTTCTTATACAAATGACCATTTAATGTTAACCACAAGTCCTGATCAGTGCCAAACCTCTGAAGGACCTAGCCACAGTTGGTTCTTACATTGTTTGAAATTTGAAGTTGTAGAAATAATCAACTTTTGAATGCTATTGTACAGAATGATGGGATGTTCTATTCCAGTTTCTGGAACATTCCATTCTTTATCGAATTGCGAAAATGTATCGGAATATTTTCCTTGTTTTGTAAGTAATAACAAATATGCAAGTTAACACATTAAAAATACTACTTTAAGCCTTTGAAAAAATAGCATCCTCAAACAAGGTGAGTCTACTATACTTTAATAGGAAGAGCTACCTAAATTAGGAAGATCTACATAGAACCACAGAATATTACCTAGTAACTAGGTAGTATATGTTAATGTTATTGATATCTTAAGCTCAATTAATTGATTGTCATGGTATCAGATCTAATTAGTCTAAAGGTCTATTAATGGCTGTATTTTCCTATTGTAGGGCATTGTTCACCACATCCTCTATTATAGGCTTGGGAGGTTACTAGTAATTGAGTGATTTTTGGGTCTTGGTTATAATGGGATAGTATAGATAGGTAGCAAGGTTGGTGTATGGTAGTTATTACCGTATTAACCCTGTTAACTACCTATGTCTACCTTGTCACCACCATTATCTACCAATGTAACAGAGTTATTTTTTTCAAATGGCTACGATTAAAAAAAAAACACAGAAAAGTGCTATTATAGCATGATGAACACCGTACGTGTATCATATTGTAGATAGAAGTGGATCCTATTTGCAAAAAATTATTAGGTCTATTATTATTAAAATTCTCTTGAAATGCGTTGTAATATCAGACACCGAGTCACTACTAGTGACCTAGGATGAATGCAATTTTGAAAGTCAAATAAAAGATCAATAATATTACATAAGTAAATATACTATTTAGACACAAATTGAATTAAATTGAAAAAAAAACAACTCGTCTAAGAACATGAGCTGTACTATTTTAATAGTACAGCGCATGTTCTTAGACGAGTTGTTTTTTTAAAAGAACAATCTTCTTTACTTCTTGAAGCGATGGTTCACCTGGATTTTTTCAAGATATGATTGTGTACCTTTCTTAATCAGTCCAAGAGCACCTACAACAACTGGGATGGTTCTTGCTTTAAGTTTCCACATTTTTTTCAATTTCTATCGCCAAGACTTTGTATTTGGATAACTTTTCAAATATCTTGGAAGACACATTTCTATCGGAAGGAACACTCATATCGATGTTTTTTTTTGTCTTCGATAATTATGTCCGGACGATTAGCCATTGTTCAACTGGTATTCACATTGAGTAAAGCAGCATGGATGGCATCATTTCTAACGCCAACTATGTCGTGTACCGGACATAAATACCGGAAATACCCCTGTCATAATATCTTGTTTTGTAAAATATGTACATTTTAGATTTAGAGATGAATGATACCCTATCAAATCATATAAACGCACACATTCTCTCTCAACATATCTTTCGTTTTCTTTGTTGTCAGAAATCCGGGATGACAGGCTACATAACAGAAATCATTAGTAGGCCTACTATAAATATTTTTTAACAATAAAAAACCGCAATTTGCATAAAAATAATGTATTTTTATTGCCATTACCAAGAACTGTATAAAGTTGTATCTACATCGTGCGTACTATATTTCGTTTGAAAGATACTGATTTTAAAGCCAATTTTGTTCTATACAAGAAAGTCAGTTTTGTTCTTCTAAACAAGAAAGTCAATTTTGTTCTAAACAAGAGTAAGTATAAATTGTTAAATTTTAGTAGTTATATTATTGCAATAAGGTTTTATTAGTGAATTTTGTAGAGTGTTGAAGTAGTTAAGCCTAATACTCTAATGCGGCTAGTGGTAGATTTGACCAGGAACTTATTTTGTAGGAGAATTCAGTGGCGGATTTAAGGCAGTGGCGTATGGGGTGCTCAGGGTATTGAGAACAACCACCCCTCCCCACCCTTCTCAGGCAAAAAAATAAAATTAGGATATAATGTTGGCCTCGAGCAACCCCTTCATGGAATTCAGGAGAAAAGGTCTAAACATTGAGGTAAAAGGACCACAAAATCATAAATCTAACTCTACAGAACCTGCCATTAGTGTAAATTGGATTTTTCTTTTATTTATTTATTTTTTATTTTTTGCTTTGGCAATTCAATTTAAAATTGACCCGAAATTTATTTTTGCGGTTGTGTATGTGAATGGACTACTATAATACAAATAGGTGCACAGTGGCTAATACGTAAGAAGCCACAGAGGCTAAGTCGGGCCTGTGAAAGATGGTTTATTTTCTTTGCTTGTCAAAACCAAAATATGGATTTAAGCTTACCCTAAATCACAAACAACCTGGACCCGCCTCTGTTGTTTGTGTACAGCAGTGTCTCGCCTTATAGGGGATTGTTAGTACCGGAACCTAGGGTTAAAAATAAAAAATTGTAGCTCGATAGCGACTTAAAAGTTGCCTACCATTGTAAAAGTTGTTTCCTTTAATGTAAAGCTAATGATAGAAAATAATAATGAAAATGTCAACATGGTTTTCAAATTGTTGACCTAGGCTTATATTCACTGAGTGGTCTACGAGGAATAAGATATTTCTTCAGATATTTGCATAATTTTAACCGCAAATAAATTATCATTTTTTCTCCTTAAAATGGGTAGGACCATACTCATATTCTCATTCTCATGAATTCGCCCCTTACTATTATAACTTGTCCTTTCATATCCGTAGATAACAACATGATAACGATTGTTCCAGATAGCCCCATGGCTCGTGGTGTGTTTGAAGGATCGGCGATTAATGTCGGATGTAAGATCACCGGGCTTGAAAAAGATCACGTGGTTTCCTGGTTCTTAGCCGACAATAAAATGACACGAGGAGATGAAGTTATCAAGAACAATGCAACTTACCAAGACGGTATTCAGAATATATTTGTAAGCAATAGCAATGGGCATTACAGTCTAATAATATCTAGATCTCTACCAATGCACGATGGTGTGTACTCAGTCAAAGTATACAAGAGTCCAAAGAATGGAACTGTTGCCATGCTAATGCATAAAGATGCTGCTGTTGTCAGTGTCAACAAGAAACCTGTGAATGCTAATTTAAACCCAAGAAGAATCCATTTTGGAATTATATAATTCTTATATATCCGTAAAGTACCATTTTTCCGAGTACAATAGGCGTTTTAATGTCATTATGGTTAGGCCTATTATTGTTATGAATAGGGTGGAAGTGCTTTCTCAAGCACACAATTTTGGTTTGAAATAGAGTGAAATTAAAGTTTGTATTACTTAATTAAGTTTGTACTTAGCCAACATAGTAAAGCTAAAAGTATAAAACTAATATTTTGTGCCTCGCAGTATAATGGAATATTCCAATTTGTGTGCAACTTTTCAACTGTTCACTTAATTTTGTATTTGAGTTGACTAGACCACTGTTACAGTAACAAGTCGATCCGACAATGAGACGCAAAAAGCTGCGCACAGTATAAATAAAAGAAAGTTAATCGTTAATATCTTTGCGCATGCGTTCCAAGACTAATATTATTATTCGAAGTGTGAAATACATTTAAAGTGACACTATGCAGACTTCTGTGTTCCATTTTTTAGTGATTAAAATACAGAAAAAGGATGCCTTTCGGATCTATTACTCTGCACTTGATTTCGTTGTGAACAGGTTTCGGCCATATCTCATGGCTTTAATTCACCCTGGGTTCACCACTACGATGGCGCCCTCTCTTGATGAAGAAAACTAGATGCCTACGCACCGGTCTCATCCCCCGTAGCCTCCGTGTGTCATCGTCGGAGAAAGGCGCGAAGGTCTGAGCAGTGCTTAAAAATACAAAACGATAACTGTTAGATGTACGTATCCGCAACAACATATTCTGCATTAAAAGATTGTGATTTTGGCACCATCAAAGCTAAACATCGTGACAAGTTTGACAGGATTCAGAATGAGTTGTCGAGGGAGAATCTGTTAAAGATGTATTGTCACCTGAAAAAATGACAAAAAATTGATTTTGAAAATGACTTGCTTTTTTTGAAGAAATATATAAATTATGATCATTCCACCCAAAATTATAATATTTAAACAA
>JAOTQE010039228.1:0-21479 GCA_025631205.1 Nesometra sesokonis
AGAGCGCCAAGGCTTAAAATCTTAAAATCAACTCTATCACTTATGGTCTAAACACAATCTCTTTTTATTTATTTGGGTCGGTATGGGCCCCTTTATTGTATTTTCTGCAATGAATGCGTGTATGAATTTCTTATAATTTTTGGCATAATTTATTTAAATATTTAGCCACTGAAAATATGGCGATTTGAAAAATAGACAAAAATACCAACCCTAATTAAAAAAAGATGAGGCGGTCGGGCGTGGCCATAACAAATATGTTTTGGCCTAATCACCTCCTCTTACATTGTAAAATAGAGTAAAGGATTTAATTATATGTAAGAGTATTTACGATGATCCTGTGATTAGAAGAATAGAAGAATATTAAAATACTAAATTATGTTTATTAGATGTAGATAAAATTGTGTTTTGCTCTCATTTTGTGTTAAATCTCTTCATTTTCAGGCCCGTACGCTGGAGGGCTGGGGTGGTATTCTGAGGTTTTGAAGAACCCTCACTCCATTCTCGAAGTCCACCTAAGCTGGGAAAATTTGACAATATAGAGAACAAATGTTTATTAACCTACACTTGTACGTGTCCTCTTTAAGATCTGCTTTATTTAGTCATTTACATGACATTTACATGATTAAATTGAAAAAAAGTGCCTTAATACCCGTAACACATTGATTTAAAATGAACTTGAACTCGCCACGTAGTCCCAGTGCCTGAGTGGTATACGCGTCTGCATATTAAGCAGAACTTTACGTTTTTTTCTATGTTCTTTAAGATTTAGTTTTTATTCTCATATCTTCAGCAATTTGATTAGCATAAATAGGATCGTTGCCAATGTCAGTCACATCAGTATAAGGGTTATTGGCTTTGGGACGGATAGTTTCGGGGGGTCGCTCGATTGGTTCCGGCTGGTTTTCTTTGAAGTTTACTTCACTCTCTTTCGCTTTGTCTGTTGATTCAGTGTTGAGCGTTTCTGTAATTGTTCCTTCTTCAATGGTCTCTCCTAGCTCTATGTCAACTTTATTTATTTCGGCGTATGTGGTATTTTCTGCTGGAGAATTTGCCTGTAAAAGAGAAAAATAAATGAAATGACAATAGGTCTTCATGCCCATATTATATGATATACATGATAAACCCGAACTGGGCCTCACACGTAAAGACGTAAAGAACATTCTGCTCCAATATGGTTTGGGATTGTGGCATAATCAGGGTGTTGAAAAAAATTAAACCATTTTAACGGTTTTGAACAGATTCATACCCAATTCACATGTAGGTCTATACCAATTTAACATGTTGTTAAAAATTGTAGCAAACGAGTTTAATGTACGTTTTAAAACAATTACGAATAACACACATATACATTCTTAAACCACGTAAGGACTACTGTTGAAAAGTAGCGCGAACGGTAAAAACTGAAAACTTGTCACTTACAGCCTACACATTTTCCCATCATAGTACTTCTGTTTATTATTTAAGTATCATCCGAAAAGGCATCATTATTCATAACTTGTAACATGATTACTGGACAAACCGAGGTTGGTAAAGATTGCAATAGTCGCATGCTATTTTTGCAGAAGAGATCGTTCTCACACTATTTAAGTTATTCTTGTACTTAATGAACCGGTGGCATGGATGAGATAATAATAGTTGTGTGTGTTGCCCGATTGAAACAAAAAATATATAGATGCTACAGTGTACTTGATACTACTAGAAAACTTTACACTTAATTCAATTTCATGAAAAAAGAATTAGCCTAACCAATCAAATAAAAATACTTTCAATTTCTATTAGCCCTTTGTTTGGAATTTTAGCAGCACGTTTCATTGGTTGGTTGGTCATTCGGTAAGTCTACTGGTCTCTTTTGCCATCGCTTTCCATCACTTTTTTATACTATTTTTCAAATTTTAATAGTCGGATTGGTTTGAAATTTAGGAGGCAGTTTCTTAGTAACGTCTGTTGATCATCTATTGGTTATTCCGTCGGTCTGTCTGTTCTTTTTTTGGTCTGTTTCCATTCTGTTTAATGTGCTGTTTTTTTCAAGTTTAAATAGTCCAATTGGTTTGAAATTTAACAGGCAGTTTTTTAGTAATATCTGTTGATAACTCAATTGGTTAATTGATCAGTCGGTAGGTCTGTCGGTCATGGGCGGTGAACGAGGGGATGAGGACGCGTCTCTCCCCCCGTGATAACTCAGGGGGTCAGTCCCTCCTGAAATGTCACTCTAACTACAAAATTCACAATTCACATTCTAAAAACAGCATGCAAATATGGTAAATATGAATATTGCGGCCTTGAAAAACACATTCAGGGACCAGGAAAGCACAAAGTTACATACCTCTGTGTAAACGTTGTCATCTTCTGTAGTGGTGTTTGCCTTGTCCTCCTTCCAGCTGAAAAATGTTCTTACGGTGTGCCTTAAAGTCATTTTTGTCATTCGTTTGGTCTTCGTCTTCCCACTTTTAGCCCGACGGTTTTGTTTTTTTAAAATACGTATGACAGCAAACATAAATAGAAGAACGACTAAGACTGCTAAACATCCAACTATGATGGTCATTATGTCTAACTTTTTCTGTATGTCATCTAAATAAAATTTGAAAAAAAAACCCAATTTAATTATTTCCTCTTTTTATACGGTACTACACAAGTAAAAATGAAATGGCGTATTTTTTTCATCAATAAATCATTTTAAATATAATAGGCCTAGGCCTAGTAGATTTAAACAAATGAGTATAATAGGCCACTTATTTAATTATAACATCTAAATTATTTGGATAAATTAATTAAAATATATGCCAACTAGGGAAATATACATTGTTTTGTAAAAATGATTTATGGCATCTACGTTATTTATATCGTCGCATGAAGAAAAATTATAAATAACAATTTTAAATATTAATGGTCATGTTAAAGAAGTGGTGACTATTCATCAGGATCAAATTTACCATTGCTTGAATAATTATGCTTTTAGTCTTGCTAATCTAAAATATTCCACCACTGGCAATTAAGATACCAAATGTGGCAGAGCCACGCCAAATGAGAGATAAGTCGGAAAATTTAAAATTTTTTACATGCCAAAAAAAAGTTTCATGCGGTGTTTCAAGATTGTACATTTAATATGTAAGTGTTGAGAAAACTGCATTTGAAAATTATTTATCAGTATATATTGACTAAGCAAGGTCATTTAAATTGTATGTTTAAAATATTGTTTGATCATATATCTGAAAATTGTTCAGGTAGTATAAAAGTTGAATGTATAAACTGTACATTTTTAAATTTAAAAAAATCTGAAAAAATCTTTCTTTTTATTTTAAAACATGCAACATTCGACTTTCATACTACATTAACATAGAAGTTGCTTCATTCTGTAAACAAGACAAAAAATAAGTTGGTACCTGACAGCGATTGTCTCACGCATTTGGCTTTCAAAGAGCTGGTAGGTGCCGTATAGTATATAAGTTGAAGAACCCAAATTATCAACAATAAATCCGCTAGTTTAAGACTCAACTTATACGCGAGAAAATTGCGGTATCAGGTACAGTAACAGAATCTTAAAAGGGACTTCTTCCATGTTACAACCGCTAATATAGGAAACAACAGATAATGTAGGAACAACCGCAAATGTAGAAAAATAGACAGCTTATGTAGAAAAACTCACCGCTAATGTGGAACGGTCAACAGCTAATGTAGAAAACTGAATTGCCTCACAGATAATGAGATGGAAACGTTTTCACTAGTTTTTTTTATCATTTGATATCCGAACTCAGCGAACCAAAGTCACATCACAATACTGCGTTAGCATAGCGAATAGCGAATAATTTTATATCAGATTCAAGATCATTCAATTCCTTCTAAGAATCCGTTGGACCAGCACGAACAAAGAAATAGTTTACGCTTGAGGGAGTATTAACTGAGCTTGAAACGGCCAAAAACCTAAGATTTTAACAAATTCCTTATCTAAATCGGCCTGAGAAGCTGTTACAAATTAAAGTTTTCCCATAACACTGTAGGGGATATTTCAAATTATTCTTCACAAATAGGTAAAATAATATTTTTTACAACATAATCTGTTTGGACCATTACATGAAAATCATAAATATAATACTTAAAAACGTAATTTTCTCCAAAAATTTTTGTTTTCTCCAATGGTTAAGGCGACCTTGGAGAGCAAATGATACAACAACAACAACAACAACAACGTTTCCATATAGCGGCAACTAATGTAGAAAACTGAAACAGCCTCACAGCTATTGAGATAAAAGCCTCAGCTAATAATATAAACAATTGTGAGCGGAACTAAAGTACGCGTTGTGTCTTGTTTAAATGAATATGGGAAGACGTGGCAGGTTGTATCACTAAAAGTTTTTTTTTATTTATTTTTTTATTTTCATCATCATAACATCACAATATAAGAAGAAACAATTTCTAGAACGTTTTCATACACACCATAACATAAAAAAACAAATAAAACTGAATGATTAAATAGCACTTCTCACAATATATAGTTAAAAATAGATAATGAACAATGTTGATTACATTTTAATATTTTGGTCTTGAGAAACAATTAGAGATGTTTCAGAAAAGAGGCCAAAAGAGAAAAAAAAATCAACTTTAAATTTTAACAAACTTGTTTAGTAATTGTCAAGCAAATGGGAATCGAACAGTCCATATTCTTCCACACTGACATGACTCTAAGGTAATCTTATCATTAGCATAAACTATTGCAAACACAATATTAACATCCAACCTTCATTTACAAAATAAGTTGTTTACCAAATTTCACGCGACAACTTAAACAGTAATGTGCATTAAATTAAAGTTCTGAAAAAGCATATGCAATGAATCACTAAATGTAATATAATATTACAATACTGTTGATTAAAACTAAAGTAATGTTACCTGCATATTCCACAGTGGCGCGTAAACGTTGTTTAAATGACAAGGGAAGGCGAGGCAGGTTGACACACTTGAAAATTAATATTATAATATGACAATATAGGCCTACCATTTATTGAAACATTGGTGGAACAAAAGTAATTGTTACCTGCACATACCCAAGTCGTTCGAAAACGCTATGCTAACATGGTTTACCAGGGGAAGGTGGAGCAGGAAATTAATATATTAAAAATTATATTAATATTACGATATTATTGAATTAACTTAAACATTGACGGAACTAAAGTATTGCTGTTTTGCAAATTCCCCAATAGCGCGAAAACGCTGTGTTAATATTGTTTAAATGAGTACGAGAAGGCCAGGTAGGTTGGGACACTTAAAATAATTATATAATGTAAAAATACCATTGATTGAAACGGGTAAAAAAATATGTTGCCTCCACATCCACTAGTGGCGCGTAGGACACTTTATTAACATTGCTCAAATGACTAGTTAAAGGCGGTGTAGGTTGAAAAACTTAAATTATTATTAGAAGGTAATATTATAATATTATAATAACATTGAATGAAACATGGATGAACCTAGTGTAATGTTAGTGCATATTCCATAGTGGCGCGTAAATTATGTTAACATTGTTTAAATGACTAGGGGAAGGCAGAACCAAATGAGACAAAAATAATATTACATTACCATTGACTGAAATATAGATGCTACTAACTTAATGTTACCTGCACATTTAACAGTTTCGTTTTCTACATAAACCGTTGAGTTTTCCATGATTAGAAGTTGTTTTTAACAGCTTCCTGTTTTGCATAAGCTTCTGTATTCTACATTAGCGAGCGCACTTTTCAAACTGGCGGTCAACTTATCATGGTTTTTAATTTTTAACAAAATTTTAATAAATGTCATTTCCGATATTCTGCCAGTGTTCCGTCTAATTATATGTTGTATTTGCCACATGTTGTTATACCTACCTAATTCTGAACCATTTTCGTCTATTGTTTCGTATATTGATATTGTCTTGAAATCTACGTTATTGGTGCCGGTAAGTGTAATGCCGTTAACAAGAGCTATCAGCATGACAGACTCACAAAACCCATGATTCGTTTCTATGTCACAGTCCACAGCACAGCTAAAAGACATAAAGAACGCCATAAAAAAAAACCCGAAAACAAGCATACTCTAGTGTGCTTATGTTTATTCTCGGAAATGAAGACCACTTTTTTCAGTGGCGAATCCAGACCTCTAAGTTGGGGTGGGAAGGGGTCTGATGTCGATTTTATTTTTAAAAAAACATAATTTCACTGATATGCCCTAATTTTGGTGTTAGGGACACTGCTTGTACACTTTAAACTGTATCAATGGTTGTTTTCATCTATCGTAAGTATTGGAGAGGGAATTAAAGGGCAACTCCGGGATTAAAATGTCTATGAATAAATCTATAGAACAATTAGTTGTGACCTAACTGACAAACTTTCACAGCATTTGGACAACGAGATAATGCCGAATAACATGTTGAAAAGTGAGTCCCAAAAGTGGGTCTACTACTCAAATTACATAGTGTTAAAGAATAGAAAAATTGTAAATTTTGACAGGCTTGTACTTGGAAACCAAAATCACTGTAGAAATATAACTCGCATAAATGGAAAGATCAGTCAAATTCACATTAGAACAGGAATATTTTATTGTGACTTTTGATACGGTTTTCAAACACAACCCTTTCAAAATCTGTAATTTTCATATTCTCTAGCATTGTGTAATATGAGTAGTAGGCCCACTTTTTAAATTAATGCATACTTTGGAAAGTGTTTTCATTCATAGTATCATTGTCCAAATGTTGTGAAAATGTTGTGAAATTTTGTCGGTAGGGTAACAACTAATTTTTCTATAGGTGTATGTATCCATAGAAAGTTTATTCCCGGAGTTCCTCTTTAAGTCTGTAGGTCCCCACCTACCCTGTTTTAGTGTCAACTGCTAGTCATGGTGCATGGAGCTAAACTCGTGTATCTGTGTATATTCAGTACTTGCTTTGAAAAAAAGGTGATATGTGTTCGATACACTCCAAAAACTATGTTCATGCAATTTATAAATATCATTTATAATTTAATACATTTATAAATACTTTTGCTAGGCCTACTATTTTATAAACACATTCTACGACTATACACTTATCTAAACACCAAATATTTTAATATGAACTCGAAATGTTCAAACATAAACACCATGTACTCGATAGCTAAAAAAAGCAAACGTTTAATATTTATACAACGAATGGTGTTTCGAAATGTTTTAGAGTGTAATTGGAATCTTACCTGTGTTCGCATGATTCTTGATTATTTTTACATGTAACGGAAACATTAAGCTTTAAAAAACTTGCATTATATGCGTCTCTAACCTAGAAAAAAACAATTAATATCAATAGTACATTATATTGTGATTTATGACTCATGCCTGGTTGAGAAAACAATTACCGCACAAGAAACGCATCACCGACATCAATGCTTTTTCTGAAAACAGAGGAACTAAATGTAACTGAGATGAACTCCCAAAATTCGAGGGATGGCGCAACCGAAAGAATGCAGCAGTGATAGAACTGAGCTTAACAAACTGAGAAGAAAGATGGAAACGAGCACAACTGAAATAATTGACTGCAACTGACCGAGGGGATATAACCACAGCTACTAATAGACTTGCTCCAAGTCACTTGAATCTGGTGGTTTTTTTTAACTATACAGCGCCACCACAAGAATAAGTGGTATGGGGACGTCAATAGAGCCTGAAAAGCAATCAAGCAATAAAAAATGACTAACCCAAGGTTAACTGAGTGGACCTGATGGCAACAACTGAGAGGAACTGAGTGCAACAACTGAGAGGAACTGATCGCAACTGAAAGAAACTAAGCACAACCGATAGGAACTGGGCACAACTGGTAGGAACTGGGCACAACTGGTAGGAACTGGGCACAGCTGAAAGAAATCTGAGCGCAACTGAGACAAGAACTGAGCACAATTGGAAAGAACTAAGCACAACCCAGAGGAACTGAGCACAACTGAAAGGAAGTGAGCACAACTCAGAGGAATTGAGCACAACCGAGATGAACCTAGTACAACTGAGGGTAACTCAGCGCAACTGAGAGGAAACGAGCGCAACTGAAAGGGAATTAAACGCAGCTGAGACGAAATGAACACAACAACCGAGAGGAATGAGCGAATCTGAGAGAAAATGAGCGCAACTGAGAAGAGCGCGCAACAAATGAAACGACTGAGAACAACTGAAAATAACTGAACGTAGCTGGGGGATCTGAACTCAACAACTGCGAGAAATATAGTAGTCTCAGGAAGAACTGAGCACAACCGAAAGAAACAACTGAGCACAACGGAGAGAAAAAGACGTAACTGGGAGGAATTGAGTGAAGTAAATGTGAGAAACGAGCGAATCTGAAAAGAACTGAGAAGAATTGAAACGCAACTGAGAGGAGCTGAACGCAACTGAGAGTAACTGAAACTTGCAATACCATGTTCAATGGAAAATGGATGAAGGGAACTAAAGAAATACAGGCATATCTTTTAATATTACAAAGTAGTGTGGAAGTAAACAACGTTTAAGATGGCATAGAACGCCAAGCAGCGTGTAAGCCCAAAGGGACTTTCATGTTTTCAATTATCCTGGAATGTTGTCTTACTGAGATACAGTAGTGTTTTATTTTTTTGAAATCGTATTCCATCTTTCTGAAGTCATTTATCCTAAACACACAAATTCCAGCACAGTCTATCTTGTAAAGACAGAGTTCCAACATAATATTTAAGCCAACTTTGGGCAAAATTAAAAGATAAACTATAGTTGAATTCCCTCTTTCTGAAATTCATCATTTTGAAATGTCGTTTACAAGATCACTTACTTTGGAATGGTATGTCAGAAAGATTGAAGGTCACTTTAGGCTTCCGCAGCGTAAAAAAATGAGGAGAAGGATCATAATATCTTACCATCTGATCAGTATTCGTATCCGGTCTGATGATACTAAAATGACATCTAAAATTAGTGTACTTGCACATCGCTACAGTTGTTGGTTGGTCAGATGTGGTTACAGGTGTTGTTGGTTTTTCTGTGGTACGGTCAGTGGCTACAGGTGCTGTTATTGGACTTTTTGTGGTATAGCCAGTGATTACTGGTGATGTTGTTGATCTTTCTGTGATACGGTCTGTGGTTACAGGTGCTGTTGTTGACCTTACTGTGGTACGGTATGTGGTTATTTGTGCTGTTGTTGATCTCTCTGTGGTACGGTCTGTGATTACTGGTGTTGTTGATCTTTCTGTGGTACGCTCTGTGGTTACTGGTGCTGTTATTGATCTTACTGTAGTAAGATCTGTGGTTGCAAGTGCTGTTGTTGACATTTCTGTGGTATGATCTGTGGTTACTGGTGTTGTTGATCTTTCTGTGGTACGCTCTGTGGTTACTGGTGCTGTTGTTGATCTTTCTGTGGTACGGTCTGTAGTTACAGGTACTGTTGTTGAGCTTACTGTGGTACGGTATGTGGTTATTGGTGCTGTTGTTGATCTCTCTGTGGTACGGTCTGTGGTTACTGGTGTTGTTGATCTTTCTGTGGTACCCTCTGTGGTTACTGGTGCTGTTGTTGATCTTACTGTAGTAAGATCTGTGGTTACAAGTGCTGTTGTTGATCTTTCTGTGGTACGATCTGTGGTTGCAGGTGCTGTTGTTGACCTTTCTGTGATAAGGACTGTGGTACGATCTGTGGTTGCAGGTGCTGTTGTTGACATTTCTGTGGTAAGGACTGTGGTACCATCTGTGGTTACAGGTGATGTTGTTGATCGTTCTGTGGTATGGTCTGTGGTACCTTCTGTGGTTACAGGTGCTGTATTCGTAATATATATGTTAGCTAATATCATAATTATGAAAATCGAAGATTTGGAGGTCATTGTTGAATTGTAGTTCGTTTTGTCTTACTACAGGTTAAATGTTCTAATAATGCTTACTTTGGTCTTCGATACATCAACTGAAATTGAATTTAAAAAATACTATTTGAATTACATTTAGACAAGCCCATTTAAAAATCCGTAAACTGTTGGCTGATCGTGCGGCCCCATGTTTACTATATTCGATATTGTATTTTACATTAAACAATTAAACTGCACTGATTGGTTGAAAGAGCGCCATGAGATTAAAATTATTCCTACTATCCCAGCTTGCTGACGTCACTTTGCGAAATAGTATTCATATTTATCAAAGTGACGTAACTTTTATGACGTCACTTTGCGATATAATCACTGACAGTGATGTTTACACAGCAACCAGCGCTTTTCTAGGCTAGGCTCCAAACCTAGGCGTCCGGTCAGTTAACTGACGACGATATGGGGCCTAGGACCTAGACAAATTTATCCTCAATAGAAAGTGGAAACACAACAATAATAAAATATGGTATGCCCGTTTTCCGAGAATTCTGTGGTGACTCTGGAGTACATTTTGAGGATCTAGGCCCGGGCCTAAGCCTGTAGTAGACCTCGATCGCACCTCCTCAGAGCCGCGGGAAAGGCAGGCCTAGCCTAAGCCCTTCGTCTTTAGGTTGTTTGATGTAGAATATAAAACAAATATACGTTGCCTAATTTCGAGTTCTAGTTTAAAAAAATGGACATTGGTGCATCCAACGCGGTTCTTTGACTATAGTCCCATTAGGCCTAATAGAGAGCTTTCGAAAAGCGATGGCGTGGAACGTACGGACGTCATGCAAACGCCACTGCCTACACATGACAAAAACGGCTGTCCCCTGTATCTGAGACGGTCGTCGGGAGATTTTCCGTCCATGCCACCACATAGTGCCAATAATGATGGAATCTAACATCATAAACTCTTTTGCATTAATTGTAGAAAATAACCCAAATAACTTCTCTGCATTTATGAAGATTTTGATTTTTTTTTTTTTGTGCGTTTTATTGACCGTCAAGCCGTCAAGTTCAAAATTGTGCTAATGCGTGCGTTAGTCAACATTGAAATCGAATAAACGTACAACGTTGAACGCACAAGACTAAATTTGTGAAAGCTATGTAAATATTGAGAAAATGAGGTCAAAGGTCAAAAACGGCATTTCCAGTCATTTTTCATTAATGTCCCATTGAAGCAAATAGAAATATACATATTCTGAACAGTTTGGAACAAAAATAAACTCTCTACACCCAGCCAGGTTGTCGAGATATGGGTACCCTATATCTTGACACCTAATTTGCATATTTTAGCTAATTTGCATATGTTCCCGAGGTGTGACAGAGGTGTGATTTTTGGAATTTCATCCCGTCGTCATATATATTTAACTAAAACAAAAAAACCTTTGTTTGCAATTTGTTTCACTTTGGGTCATTTTTTGAGCTAGATTGCCTAGACTAATTTACGATTTTGAATAGTTAAACTGTTAAATAAAACTTATTTAAATTGGTAAGGTGCATACTAAAGGTACAATTTGGTACAAAATATATGGATTTTTTAAATTTTACCATTAGATTTTGGAATAAATCCTAACAGATCATATGCAGTATGCTACAGTGGTTGTCACTTTTGGAATTAATTGTAACAGAGCATTTGCAGTACTCTAAAGTAGTTGTGTAACTTCTCAATATGACCATGTTTACATAACAATGACCAGCTGAGTGCTGATATCAGAAACAAAGGGAAATACACCGTGGTTCCAATCTCTTTCTATAGTAGTCTCAATGTATAACCGATTCCCAATAGTAGATTATCGTGAATTGATCATGGCGTCATTTGATTTGTGGAATTATTTTTTCGTCGAATATAGGATAAATCGTAGGGAATCATTCTAGTATGACATATTCTTCCATTAGTTTTAATTTCTATGGAACAACTGATAGATTCTATTTATATCGTCATATTATGCTTTTATAATAGGTCTATTATTAATACACTATACCAGTCGAAGGTCAGCTACTGAACTTCCTTACGTAAGCTTTGTTATTAACTAAATGGGGGAAACCCCTCTTAAATCATCTGTGACACCATGAAGAGACAAACCGTGTATGCGAGAAGAGACGCAGAACGCGGGCATGCAGTGATAGTTTTTGTCTCTACGCACGCCTTTTGTACGCGCGCGTGTAGTGATAGTTTTTGTCTCTAAAAATGATTTGAAGCCTTCCCTCTCTTGATAATGTAAAGAATGAAGTATTTCATTCTATTAGTGATCACTTCAGACCGTTGTGCAGTCCTATACTATGTTGTGCTGCAGGCGCGGATCCCTGGGGACCCACCCGACCCAGGCCCTATTTTAACTTGGACGAATATTGCAGGTATTTGAACGTTAAAAAAAACTTTGCAATAAATTATCCGTGGATGCAGATACCCAGGAAAACGCATATGTTTTTAATTGGCTCGGGGAGGACCCTAGACCCCTAGAAACAACAGAAAATTTGGCCTCCGGGCCCCTTAATTCGGCATCTGGCCCACTCTATCCAGCTATGCTGGATCCGCTCCTGTGCTACGTGTGCTGTATTGCGTTCTTGTGTTGTGTTGTTTTTTTTGTTGTGTTGTTTTGTTGTTGTGTTGTGTGTTGTGTTAGTAACATTTTTAGTGATCACTTCAGGCCATTGGGTAGTCATATACTAATAAGAATGTTATACTCTGTTGTGTTGTGCTGTTGTGTTGTCGTTTTTGTTGTATGTGCTGTGTGTTGTTGTTGTTGTGTTGTGTTGTTGTTGTGTTGTGATGTACTGTGTTGTGTTAGTAACACTTTTAGTGATCACTTCAGGTCATTGGGTAGTCCTGTACTAATAAAAAAATTATGCGGTGTTGTGCTGTGTCGTTGTGCTGTGTTGTGTAGGAAACGTTTTTAGTGAACACTTCAGTCCATTGGGTAGTCCTATACTAGTAAGAATGCTATGCTGTGTTGTGCTGTTGTGTTGTGTTGATAATGCTTTAAGTGACTACTTTATTCCGTTGGGTAGTCCTATACCGTGCTAATAATAACGTTATGTTTTGTTGTGTGTGTTGTTGTCTTGTACTGTGTTGTGTTGGTAAAGCTTTTTAGTGATCACTTCAGGCCCTTTGGTAATCCTATACTAATAAGAATGTTTTACTTTGTTGTGTTGTGTGTTGTTGTGTTGTGTTGTTGTGTTGTGTGTGTCGTGTTGTGTTGGTAACGCTTTTATTGATAATTTCCGGCCGTCGGGTAGTCCTATACAGTACTAATACGAATTGCTCTGCTATGTTGTGTGTTGTGTTGTGTAAGTTGTGTTGTATTTTATTGTGTTATGATCTGCTGTGTTGTGTTGTGTCGTGCCTTTTTGTGTTGTTGTTGTTGTGTTGTTGTGCTGTGCTGTGTTGTGTGTGTTGTGTTGTATTGGTAACGCTTCTAGCTATCACTTCAGACCGTTGGGTAGTAATATAGGCCTACTAAGAATATTGTGCTCTGTTGTGTTGTGCTGTGTTGTGTTGTTCTGTTGTTGTACTGTTGTGTTGTTGAGTTGTGTGTGTGTTGTTGTCTTGTACTGTGTTGTGTTGGTAATACTTTTAGTGATCACTTCAGACCGTTGGGTAGTTATATGATGAATGTTTAATAATTTAGTATCACTAAATAACACAATGGATTTAGAAATGAAACAAACTACGTTAGAAAAATATTAACCTTCATAATGAATCAGTCGCACGTTAAATATTATAAATATATTTCTGTCCTTTATGGAGGTATTACTATTTTAAAACCTTCAAGTTAAACAAGTTCACTTTGAGGTCTGAACGAAATGATCCCCTGGAAAACTGACCATGAAACTGACGTGTATGCATTCTACCGTTATACAGTTTCAGGAAACGGTGAAATAATGTAATTTCACTGTTTCCTGTTAACGTCAGGTAAATAGAAAACCACTGATGTATTGAGAGTATACCGTGTATAGGCAGTCGGCGCCAGGAATTCTCAACGGCAGGGCAATGTCCCCGACAAGGAGGGCAACCCCCGACGCCCTCGACGAATAGGCCAAGCGCGAGGCGGGTGTGTTCCCGGTTTTCAGTCTGACAAGCAATAAAAAAAACCGTTATTTGCCGTATTTAGCGTGCATTTTCGGCCGTTTGGTACATTGGGGGGCTCGACTGGACCAACTAGGCCCCGACAAAATCGTAAATTTCTCCCCGACGGGGGGGGGGGGGGCAAAGGTCCCCCGACGGGAGGCCCTAGCCCCCTGTAGCGCCGCTACTGTGAATATGCCTAAGTTGAAAAACTCGTTAACAGACGATTGTCAGTGCCTAAATTTCATGTGCATTATAATAGGAAGTACATTTATGCAGGCCTATCAGTGAGTGTGGTCCTAAAAAAATAAATATCTCGGAGGTATTGACATATTCCAAAGGAAAATGCTATAATTCAAAAGGAAGACTGAATAAAACATCAATTTACTAGTAGTGTTCATTTTTGTATCTGTTAAAACAGTACTGTAACATGACTCCTAAACAAAACAAACACGAGTAAACGTATTAAACGTAGTCGGTTAAAATAGGAAGAAATAAGAATCAATTAAATTATGGCACACCAATTAAAGAGGGTAAAGTAAAAAGCAAAACAAAAAGATGAATGAGAATAAAAAAAATAAATATTACATCACCTACTAGCCACCCTGACTAAAAAAATTTAAAAAATTTGGGAAAATTAGTGGAAAGAGTAGGCCTATATTGCAAGACGAAACACGATAGCGCTTTTAACCAATATACCTATCTCATACCCCAGTAAATGTTTTTGAACAAACGTCTTTTGGAACACATAGGCCTACAAAGTTTAATTTACAGTCATTTATACAATTACAAGTAATCAGCCTATTGCCAGTTTAAATTCTTGGATACCCATTTTTACTCCTTGGTGGATGGAAATAAAGATTACGAACGTCAAACTTACCAGCTGCATTAACGGGATCACAGTAACTGCTTAATAAGGAAACAAGTGCTTATTAAACCAAAATCCACCTTCATTTTTTCATTCATATTATTTCCCGATCTGATGACGAACGCTCGGTACAATATATCATTGTAAAATAGCATTTCCTTATTCATTCAAAATATAATTGACTGTTTACCATGTTAAGTGTAGCGGAAAACATTTAAATTTTGACCTTTATTGACTGAGGGGCAATAATGGTATCTAATTTGTATGTAAAATATATTCGCCATTCACTCTAATCAGGATTTTGCCGTAATTCATTCATTCATTCGTTCGTTCGTTCGCCCATTCGTTCTTTCGTTCATCCATCTACCCATCCATTTGCCCACCCTCCCACCTCATCTAACCATCCATCCATCCATTCATTCATTTCATTCATGGTTGATTGGTTGGTTGGTTGGTTTGTTGGTTGGCTGGTTGACCGGTTGGTTCGTCGGTTGGTTGGCTGGTTTGTGGTTGGTTGTTGGCTGGTTGGTTTGTTGGTCGCTTAGTTGGTTGGTTGGTTTGTTGGTCGCTTAGTTGGTTGGTTGGTTGGTCGGTTGGTTGGTTGGTTGGTTGATCGGTCGGCCGTTCAGTCGGTTGGTTTGTTGGCCGTTTGGTTGTTTGGTTGGTTGACTGGTTTGTGGTTGGTTGGTTGGTTGTTGGTTGGTTGGCTGGTTGGTCGCTTATTGGTTGGTTGATTGGTTGGTTGGTTGATTGGTTGATCGGTCGGCCGTTTGGTTGGTTGATTGGTTGTTTGGTTGGTTGGCTGGTTTGTGGTTGGTTGTTGGCTGGTTGGTTGGTTGGTTGATTGATCGGTTGGTTGGTTTGTTGATCGGTCGGCCCTTCGGTCGGTCGGTTGGTTGGTTGGTTGGCTGGTTTGTGGTTGGTTGGTTGATCGTTCGGTCGGTCGGTTGGTCGGCCAGTTGGTTGTTTGGCTGGTTTGTGGTTGGTTGTTGGTTGGTCGCTTAGTTGGTTGGTTGATTGGTTGGTTAATTGACTAGTCGGTTGGTTGGTTGGTTGATCGGTCGGTCGGCCGGTTGGTTGGCTGGTTTGTGGTTTGGTTGGTTGGTTGGTTGGTCGGTCGCTTGGTTGGTTGATCGGTCGGTCGGAAGGTCGGTCGGCCGGTTGGTTGTTTGATTGGTTGGCTGGTTTGGTTGGTTTGTTTGGTTGATTAGTTGATTTGTTGGTTGGATGGTCGTATGGTCGGTCGACCAGTCGGTTGGTCGATTGCTTGGTTGTTTGGTGGGCTGGATCGTTCATTCTCCCGTTTATCTATTAATAAATTTATTGGATTATTCAGAAAACTCATTTAGTATTTATTTTGGCACCCGTGTATACTGTTGGTAAACATCAGTGTTTGTTCAATATTAACTATGAACATACATAATGCTGATTCTATAGTAGATCATCATCCCGGAAAATGTAGATCTAGAAGGAAGTCATCAAACAGGTTGTGTATACAATTAGAAATTTATTATGTGTACATGTGTGGTATGGAATATTTCACTGTCTATTATATCAATTATAACCCATTTACTATTGGACAAAAAGTCCGTTTCTAATAAATACGGAATATGATTCGGTTCTATTTTATAATTACTTTTATTAAATAATTTATGAAGATTTGCGTGCAAAAATAGAACTTACGGCACATTTTATGAGTTTTCGAAGTGGCACAAATTTAACGCGATTTATCATGTTGAACGGAAAATACAAACTGAGATGCGAAATTTATTTCAATATGGATCTCTATGTTCGGAAATGGCATGACACTATAAAAATTAGATAATTAAGGTCCGAGCCCTATTATTAAGGTACACTGTATAGTTCTTCGGCCGAAGTTGGTTTTAATAGTTCACCACTTTTTAATGTGGCACCTCTCAAGCCCGTAACAAGAATTGTTTGAAGTGGGTTTCTTGGGCAGGAGTGGATCCAGACATGTTTAGGGTGAGGCAGGAACATGTTTATCTACCTCAACCCCGTCATGGTCGTGGCTGAGGTAGGCACTTCGAACATTTTATAATAATTGCACTTAAAGATGCTCGAAATGAGACTCTTCACAGCCAAAAAATGTTCAAATTTAGCGCGAGGTAGGAAGAAAAACAACACCCATTTCAGCATCATCGTGCTTGGGGCGAAATGTGAACATTTTAGAAGTGTTGCCGAAGTGCGAGCCAGCGAGGCATGCAAGTCACGCAAGCCATGGTGCGAGCCATGCGAATCACTACTATACTAGGAACCATGCGAGGCATGCAATCCATCGTTTTACCATGCGAGCCATGCAGGACATGGCGAATGTTCGCTAAAATCCCGAAACAGCAATAACCTCTTAATACTAAAATCAATCCAATCCTTCCATTTATCAAAATCAGCAATACCTAGATGACTAAATTTGTAACTCGACTCGACTGTAATGAATTCGGTAGCCGAGAGATAAAACTTCAGTGCGTTAGTTTAGACATTGTTTGGTATGGGTTTAATTTCGACATGAAATTTTCTATGTTCATATTTTTGTTTTTCTATTTGAGCTCAAGTTGTGGGGGTTTTTTTTGTTTGGTGGTAGAATATATTTTTTTTTACTTTTGGTAAAACAGACATAGCCTATGGCTATGGTTTAATATTATATTATGAAGCAAAATCACAATCCAAAAAAAAAACAAATTTTAGACCAACATAGTACATAGCTCTCCCATCTCAACATTTTTTTTTTAAACCAGGGGCGGATGCAGTTGGAAAGGGGGTACATAATGGGGCCGGTGGAAAATCAAGGTTTTAGGGGGTCCGGAGGTAAACATTTTGGTCTTCAGATGTCCGGAAATGGCCTCAGGGGCGCGTTAAGAGATCAGGTGTCATATTCAAAATATAATTAATCGCGTTAAAATGTGACACTTTACTAAAAACAAACTATTTCCGAGAGGTCATTGCTGAAATTTCGGTGTAAACTTTATAACTTTTTTCCCTCCTTTCCAGAATTTCGGTGGTCTAACGATGTGTTAAAACCCATGATTTGATCTCTAGTATTTCAAAATGTAAAATAACGCGATTTTCCCGGGACCTTCAGTCTCTATCACCGACCTCAACCTCGGGCGTACTCTGGTTCCCAGCGTCACTTGCTCGCTTCGCTCACACTGATCCCCTTCTATTCAATCCTGGCTGCTCCCCAGATTATATATTCCATGATGGTTTCTATGAGCATCTAAGAGGCTTATTAATTTTAACAATCTTCTTGGGGGGAATCCTCCCCTCCCCCTGGCGCAGTCAGTCGGTCGGATTAAAGGGGGCTTAACAGGCGTAAGTCCCCCTAAAATTGACCCGAATTTTTTTTATTTCAATAACGGCAATGGACTAATAAAAAAAATGCACAGCGGCTGTAGTGGGGCTCCTAGACGATAAGTCGCACCTTTTACCCTAAAAGGGTTTTTTTTTTATTTTGCTTGTCAAAACGAAATCGGGATTTAAGCCCCCTAAATCTGGATCCTGGATTCACCCCTGCCTCCCCCATAACAACCCATCGTACGGGCCTGGAATATAATGCCATGGAGTTTTATAAGGAATGGTATTTTGTGTAGTAGAACCCATCATTTTCATATAGTATTTTTTTCGATTTCTGAAGGAATATGCAACAGCTGGATAGGCCATTGAAGTAATACCCTGAAACCTTGTGTTTTAGGGGCGGATTTTACTTTTAATCAGAAGCAGTGGCGGCGCTACGGAGGGTGGGGGTGGGGTGGGTAGGGGCGCCTAAAAGCCACGCGTGTTTCGCAATACGCCAAAAACTTTTTTTTTTGGCTTTTTGCTTGTCAAATTAAAAAGCGGGGACACACCCACCCCAAGCAGCACACCAACCTGTTGGGGGTGCCCTGCCTGTTTGGGTTCCCTGCCGTCGGAAAAATCCTGGCGCCGTCACTGATCAGAAGACAAGATTTCCGGACATCTAAAGACCAAAATTTCCCGATGGTATATGGTTGTTTACTACCATGTGATCCGTAATAGCAGACTTATGGACCGTTGTAGATGTTGAGGCACGGGCTGCTCTGGACGGACACCTCCTGCTGTGTTAGTGATGATGTCTGTTTGTGTTCTGATAACCTAGTTTTGAATGGTCTTCCTGTCTCCCCTACATAGACTGCCTTCCAATACTACAACCAACTTGGTAGATTACACTACTAGTCTCTTCTTTCTTGATTTTATCCTTCGGATGGACCAGCATCCCCCGAATTTTGTTAATGGGCTTGAAGTAAGCATTTATGTGATGTTTTTCATAGATACGATGATGAAGTCTTAGCTATCATTCCCAAAGGCACCGTCTATGCTATGAACCACCATATTAACAACATAGACCCTTCAGGTAACATCAAATTCACTCATGAAAGACAACACTACACCATTTCTAGACACCCTCATCATAGTACATGAACAAGAAAACATCACCACATCCGTATATAGAAAAGCTCACACAAACCAAAACTTAAATTTCAACTCACATCACCCATTACAACATAATTTGATGGAACAATTTGTCGAAGCTCTGCCTCTACTAAATCTTCATCAACCGGCATTAAATCATCAAATTTATTATTATTGATGCTAATTATATCTTTGTAAAAGTTATTAAATTTCTGCGAGCCTACTTTATAGATCTTTGTAGGGTTAGGTAATTTTTGGTGAAGCGAAGATGCAATAGTCGTAAAGAAATTATTAAGATGATTAGATATTTGTTTAGGGTCATTGCACATATTATTTCCTACTTTTAGTGCACTAGTATTATTAGCTTTAGTTTTATTTTCATCACTACCCAAACTGTTTAGGCATGTCCAGAGCTTGTTATGATCTTTTTTGTTTGTTTCTAAATAATTCAAAATGAGATCGGCTTTTCCTTGTTTTATATCTTTCTGTATAGTATTTCTTAGTTGTTTGTATTGTTCCCAAAGAGCAACGTTATTCCTATCTTTATTAAATGCCTTTAATATATTATCTCGTTTTTGAATTCTACTAAGGATGTCAGGAGTCATCCATTTTTCTGTACTATTCTTAATACGTACTATTTTTATTGGGGCTATCTCGTTTAAAGTTAGTAAAAACGTAGTTTTAAAAGCATTCCACGCAACATTTACATCGTTTGTGCTGAGGACATCTGACCAATCCTTTAGACGTAAAATCTCATTAAATTCATTTATATTATAATGTTTTAATGACCTTATTTTTAGGTGTTTATGAGATACATATTTATGTTTCATTTTGTTATATATACAATATGTTGCGAACTGGTCGCTTAATCCTACTTCAATCACACCTTGCTTGTTAATTTTCCTTATATCACTAACCAGAATGTGATCTATAATAGAGGCAGTATTTTTCGTTACTCTAGTGGGTGTGTTCATAATTTGCGACAATGACACCAAATTTATTAGGTTTTTATAATCCTTATATAATTTACACGACTTCTTTAACAAATTTATATTGATGTCACCTAAAATAATTAATTCATTTGAGATGGATGATAACACCTCACCAAAATATTCAATAAATATACACTGGCCGGGTGGCCGGTAAACCGTACCAATAACAACTGGTTTAGTATTTGGCTTAATAATTTCAATCCATACTGCTTCTAGATTGTCTCTATATAGATCCAACCTATCATTATACACAATATCGTTTGTAATGTACATACATACACCGCCATGAGCGTCTGACGATCTGTCTCTTCTGACAACATTATATGCATTAATGTCAATCTCTTGAGAGGATACAGAGCTATCCAACCATGTTTCAGTAATGGAAAAATGGTTTAGATTTTTCTACTAAAATCTTTATTTCCGACATCTTGGATAATAACGACCGCACATTTAGATGAAGAAGACACAGTCCTTTATTTCCAAAAAAATGGTGTAATCGATCTCCAGCGTCAATTTAGGTTGAGCATGTAGGTCTACCTGATGAAATATTCTAGAGTCTTCATATATTTGACCTGGTAGTTTCCCAAAAAGACATTTTTGGCACAACCACAGATTATGTTGACAATCTAAATAGTACTCACGAAACTGCTTAGGACTGATCTTACCACATTTTATGTGACATTCTTGGTTGCAATCAGTACACCGAACAGCAATGTGATTCTTGGCGACTGGTTTGTCACATACTAAGCAAGGGTTTTGTGTTGGTCCAGGGTTTGGATTAATATTTCCATCAGTCATTAAAGTTGTGTTAAATGTTGCCGTGTGGTTTCTATAACAACAACCAATACCTCCAAACTTACGTTTCGTAGTTGTTTTATTTTTTTCTGGCTATGAACGGCATAAACGACCTACCCGTAGAATGTGTTGTGGAATGCACATTTGACCAACAACTGTACTGTAGCCGTTGACTCCAACGAAGCGTAGCGTCTACTGCTGGTTCATTCCGGGCTAGTTTAGTACCGATTTTAAAAACAGGTTCATTTGAGCTCAATAATTCACTTTTTTTTAGTGTATAGCTGAAGAGCATCATTCCAATTATCAGAACACAAAACAGACATCATCACTAACACAGCAGGGGGTATCCGTACCAGAGCAACCCGTGCCTCAAAATCTACAACGGTCCATAAGTCTGCTGTTACGGATCACATGGTAGTCAACAACCATATACCAAATTGGAACAACACAAAGATCTTGGGTAAGGAGTCATCCAGAGTACA